>CM068369.1:486826016-486981016 GCA_034769895.1 Magicicada septendecula | reverse complement strand
TATATCGCTTAGGGAGGATGTTGCCTAACATATGTCATCTTGATGTTCGGCCATCAGCGAGGTGCAACATATACAGTTTATCATAAACAGCGACGCACTTATACTCCAGAAAGTACGCCTTCAACGCTTTAAACTATACCTAAGTAGGCTACATTATGAATATCATCGGTTCGACTGCTGCTCCTCGCCTAAGTGTTGTGTTACAGGACAGTAAACGGTATCTTCCTCTGGCAAAGGGTATCTTCCTCTGGCAAACGGTATCTTCTATACAACGTCTTTATTAAATACAGACGGCCGTTAAATAATCCACATGCAACACGACCAAATTTTATTTAGTCGTAGGCCACGATGCAAGTCGTCCATTATTTACGGCTTCATGAAACAAACGCATGATCGTTTACGATCGACAATGCATGACTGACACGTGTAGCTACATTGTCGTCTACAAAAATAAATAATTAAAAAGATTAAATCACACGCGCGGGCGCGCACACACACACACATGTTAATAATAAAAATAATGTTTATTGATTAACTAATACATAACACTACCGACTCGGATTACTTATTATTATTTATAAAAATCAAAATTTTACCTGATCGCCTAAACTAGTTTTCCCTCAGCCTAAACTAGCTTCGTCAGAGTCTCTGAAGTCATGGACAACAAAATCCAGGAATTTAATGTTTATTGCTTTTATACCAGAATATATTTTGTATATATAATTCCGATGTTTATAATCTGAACAAATCCAAATTAATACCAAAAACGATAGTATTTTCGATATTACTAATGTAAAAAAATAATAAATATTCATATTATATTTCATTATTCACTCATATAATATATTTTTAGATAAATGTAAAACATATAGTAAATATTGTACATTATGAATAATTCTTCAAATATTAAATACTTCTGCAAGTAAAATTAATTTTGTATTTTCACATAGGTATTATTAGATGAATATACAATAACTAGCTGAAGTACCCGTTCTACGCCCGGGTGGCGAGCATTTTTATTAGCACATATTTAATTATTTATTGGCATATATTAAATACATTTAATTACATATACATTTAATATACATTTAATTACATATTGGCTATGAAATTTAATTATTGGGCGAAAACTTCTTTGTAGACCACATTTTTTGTGTAAACTCTGTGGTCTTTCTTTCAGTTGCCTTGTTGGTCAGTTCCTAAAACTTTTACCTTGACTTGCTGAAAGGACTTTATTCTTGAAAATGCAACATAAAGTTGTCCATGACTGAATACTGGAGATGGCAAATAAATACCAACTGAATCCAGTGTTTGCTCTTGGCTTTGTTGATTGTCATAGCAAAAGCAAGTCTAAATGGAAACTGTTTTCGTCTTAATGTAAAGGCAAGGTCAGGGTCACTGGGTGCAAGAATAACTCTTGGAATAAATACCCTGGTACCTTTAAAAGATCCGGTCAGGATTTCACAGTCAATGACTTTTGACATCATTTGCTTGACGACCATACTGGTGCCATTGCAAAGACCTCTTGTTGAGTCAAGGTTTCGTAGCAACATGCTACTGCACCAACTTTCAAGTTAAGTCTATGAGGAGGCATACCTCCAGGTGTTAAGCTGTTCAAAAACTCCATTGGGTAGTTTGCTGCCTCCTCGGCATTTGCAATGTCTTGCTGAATAGAATCTATGCTGGTATAGCATTTCAATTCAGATTGAATTCGTCTAAGGACATTTTCATTAAGTTCAAGTGACTCGTGGTTTTTTGGAGTCAGGATTGCACGGTTAGCAATACTGTCATCTCCTGATTGGATGACCTCAGGAAAGACAGCAGCAACAATACATCCATTTTCAATGCAGACTGGAGGAATTTCGAAGATGCCTTCCTCTAATCCAGGCTCTTGGAGTTTTCCATTCCCAAGTTTTAAAAGCCAATCGGAAAAGCCTCGGTGTTCTGATGGGACATTGTCCTCATTGGCACGCATGTTTTGGTCTAACTTTAGGACCTGAATATTTTTCCAACACTTACTATTCTTCATGCATGAAGAAAGTATTTCGGTTCTGCTGCCATGTGGAACAACAGGGAGAATTTGTCTACAATCTCCACCGAAAAGAAAGACCGCACCTCCAAATGGTGTTTTAGAAGGAACTTTTGGATCTTCAGCTAGGTTGTAATGGCATTTGATGGGTTGCAGCTTCTGTTAGGCAAGTATCCCATTCTGAGTCATCATCAGTTAATCCCCTTGCAATGCATGCTTATTGGAAAGTTGCAAAGGGGATAGGATATCCTTCGACCGTTTTTAGGTCCTCGAAGGATGTTGCTCCTCTAACATTGAGAAGGAGAATTCGGAGGAACCATTTTTCTCTATCCGTGGGACTTACGGCAAACATTCTGCCAATTGTAGTTTCATGTCCTCTAAGACGTGGTTTCCATTTAGAATTTTTGTCATCCCAGGTATAGTGTTCGGGAATATCAATATATAAATACTCTCGGGCATTAGGGTCTTCCTGATTAAGTTTAAACCAAGCCAGAAGTTTGGACGTGGTGGCTTTTTGCTGTACAGCTTCAGCTTCCTTCCCTGGTATAAAACATATTGTATGCTTGTCCTCAAGGTGGACATTTAATCTTTCCTCATGATCAGTTTGGTGGTGCATTTTGTATTCCCTGAGCCTCCAGCATGCTTCAGGTGCGCTTACATATCGGGTTTCCAAATAATTTTTTACTTCGTCCCATTCAATAGTATCTTCCTGTTCTGTGGGAACAGTAACGAATTGAATATTTGCACAGTCATGCCCCTTGTAAACGTATTTGAAGAGGTATTTAACGCTTTGAATTGAGCTACAAATCTCTACGTTAATGTGGGCGTTGTATTTCAGAGACAGGTATGGGTTGTATGGCACCACCCATCTGTTATCCACTTTGTTTCCCCCAAGTTCAACAAAGTTACCATCATCTCGGCGTTGATATTTTGGGTAACCATTGACATTGCTGTTGGTCTCGGCACAGAAATCTTTTGGGAATTCTTTTGTGCATTTGCCGTTTTCCATACACGGTGCGTGTGGATTTAATGGACCACATGGGCCGTGTATCATACAGGATTTTACAATTTCATGTAGCCTCGGGTGGGCGTCTTTATCAGGGAGTTCTGAACAGACAATTTTGTCAATTCTTTTATTCTCCCAGACTTTGTCTTCCGGGGCCATGAATAGCAATATGTGCCCATGTGGTAGACCACGTTTTTGGGACTCGATCACGTGGAGCATAGCCCTAACACGTCTAAATCTATGGTGTTTGGTTAAGTCTTCAAGTAGCAATTTCAGTTTAAACTCAAACACTCTTGCTACTAAATCAGGCCGGTCGCATGGTTGCTGACCGGGAAGTAAGTTTTCCCTGATTTCCCTCCATTTAGGATTGCACATGAATGTTACAAATAAGTCAGGTTTGCCATATTTCCTGACTATGGCATCTTGGTAATTTTGAGCCATATTTATTGGACTCCCTTGGAAGGTTGAAGGCAATATGTTAACGTCCTCAAAATTTTGGTTGTTCACAAATCGGTGAAGAACATCATAGTCTTCAGCTCTTAATGTGTTTTAATTTTTTCGAAACCAATTCAAACGGTTTGCCTCGGTCTTGCAATAGGCATCAACCATGAATTGGTGAGTCAGCTTTCCTGCGTTGAGGAAATCGTTAAAGTTTCCATCACGAATGGCAAAATGGTATGAATACCATTGAAGCTGGGACACATTTCCTTGACCAACAGCTTTCTTCAGATCTGTGGTCCACCCTGAATCCCCATATGGGAAAAGCAAAGGGTAGCACATTGTGTCACAGAGTCTACTCAGGATGGATATATTTTGTAAAATTCCGCTTTTCGGATAAATTGTAATATCCCGATTTTCTGAGGGTGCACCATCTGAACTGTGAAAAACGGCAGCAATTTCTCCTCTGGCAGTGGGAGCGTTGGGTCTGCCGGGGAGCACATTATTTACTCTTTCTCTCAAGAAAGGCATGCTATATTCAATTGGCGTTCGGTTTTCCCGATTTGCCTTTAGCATTTCGTCTTGTACAAATTTGAGCATGTTCTTTTATTCTCTAGAGAACGGATAGATATCTCCAAGAAGTTTTTGGAGGTTCTCCATTACGACACGAATGCATCCATTGTTTGCTTGATTGTTTGATTCTTTCTGTCAAGGCTTGGGCCGAATCCAAAATGTACAGTTGGGCATACTTTGGTAATTCACCTTGATTTGTGTGTAATGCAGATGTAGCGTGATAAATTTGCCCATGGATTCTGTAACAAAAAGGACCTGAACGTCTGGTCACTGATTGGTCAACTTGTGCTCCCATTGAGGCAAAGGCCATTGCACTGTTGTGGGATCTTATGTTTTCCATGAAATTTTTGGAATTTGGATCAGATCCATTCATGTAATTTGTAATAAAGGGATGCATTCGTATATCATCTAATGCAATGGTCCCTTTATGGCAGAAATTTGACATTAATTCTTCTTTGAAATGCGTGGCATTGCAAAATGGACATTTAGCGTCCATTGGGCCAAGATAACTTTCTTCAATTTCGTCTTCATTGAAGTTTTCGGGAAGCAAAGCGGTGTTGCGGGATCGGACATATCTACTCAGACGTCCTCTTTGATGTTGGCTTGCAACCCTTTGTCTTTCACCGTTTCCCTCGCGCTCTTGTTGAATTTGATTTTGCGGCATGTTTTCTCTGTGTTGCCGGTGACTTACAGCATTAGCTTCACATTCTCCTTGAAGCTGCTCTTCTGACATGGCCGCTCTACGGCGTTTTTGAGCTTCAGCATTACGTGCATTTTTTGATGCAATTTCTTCAGCAGTTGGTGGTTGCTGGCGTTTAGGAGGCATATTTGATCGTATTTCATTACTTATTCATTGGATCATCAGAAATACATATAAACATAAATATCACAATTAAAACATATACAGAAATATAGGACAATTACAAAATATATAGACGTACCTGTATACAAAATTACAAAAGATATCAACACAATCGCATAGTAAAAACTTTAAAAACTATAGGAACGGATAAATGTATACATTCGATGCCGGTAAATATCATTTGTTTATTTACTTGTTACTATGGTAACATAACGATGACTGACACACTACCTACCGCGTTATATTCTACAGAAATATAGGACAATTACAAAATATATAGACGTACCTCTATACAAAATTACAAAACATATCAACACAATCGCATAGTAAAAACTTTAAGAACTATAGGAACGGATTCGATGCCGGTAAATATCATTTGTTTATTTACTTGTTACTATGGTAACATACCGATGACGGACACACTACCTAGCGCGTTATATTATAGATAATTTTACTTTCAGAAGTATTTAATATTCGAAGAACATGGAAACCTGCAAGAAATATTGAAAAGTTACGTACAAAGTAAAGATAAATGTTGTCTGTATAAAACAGGTATTAATAACAATTATTGGTTCCATATTTTATTAATTATTTTCACATGTTATGAAGATGAAAGTTAAAATATTGTCGAAACTTTGCAATTATGTATGAAAAACTATAGCTTCTAAAAAATTAACAAATATTATTTATTTTTAATAATCATAATATAACAAGAACAATTATGAGAAAATATGAACACAGAGACACACACACCTGCGCGCGTGCGTGTGTAGTATTCAACCCAGTTGTTTAATATAGGTCCTTAATAATTGTTGAAATTAAAATCCTGGCTGTTGGACTGAGGTCTACTGTAGTTAATCTACAAGATAGTGCTCTCAGACGTTTCGGTCTCACCTCTCGAGAGCATCTTCAGTGAAAAACGCTTTTTAATGCAACTGACACATTGTTCACCAGTAACCATAGTACTGTGGCGAAGAATATTCACCGCATAACACCGTGTCAGTTGTATTAAAAGCTATTTTTCACTGAAGATAATCTCCAGACCTGAGGCCGAAATATTTGAGAACATCATCTTTCAGAATGATGACTACAGCAGACCACAGTGCAATGGGCCGCAACAATTATAACGCCGACCGTTAAAGCCGTAGAAATAGGCACGTCCTTATTATTTGTTTTATTGTGTTGTAAACCTGTCCCCTCATTAATTTTAATTTACACTAACAGTAACGTATGGAAATTGTAAATATGTCGAATGTGGTAAAGGTTATGAGCCTGGACCTGACGATTGCTATCAAGACGGATTATCCTATCCCATATACTCCAAGTGGGCGTCCATAAAACCAGGCGAATGTCTCGAGTACCAGTGTAACTCAGGTCAACGGATTTCCTCGAAACCGTAAGTCTATAATACCGCTGTTTTACTCTAATCACACACACACACACACACACACACACACACACACACACACACACACACACACACACACACACACACACACACACACACACACACACACACACACACACACACACACACACACACACACACACACACACACACACACACATGTACGTATATATTAGTTACTCAATAATAAGTTAAAACGTTATGTTGCTTATAAATAAAACTTTTTTTACAAATATAGAAGCTACTTGTTGCAATCCACGGGTTTCAAACAATTTTGTTAAGTTTTTAGCCGTTCCAGACCATATCCAGATTGAAACCTGATATGAAGATGATCTGAAAGGTTCTACAGTCCTTACACTATATTTATGAATCTACAATCCAAAAACAATGATCTGTTTATTAAAACAAAGTGTAATGTATTGTTGCGACGGTCTCGTATCGTCGTATTGTACAGTAGAAACAAAATACATACACCAATAAAGTCACTAATTTTTAACTTGAATTAGTCACAAATAACTATGTAAAATCTACAAGGTAATCTCATACAATAATTCTAGTTACATTTGTCTGCACGCAATAACAATGTCAACTCTTATAGTTCCGCACTGATTATAATACAATAATCTCCTTTCACTAATCAGTAAAATCACTTGATCCGCACTCTACAATATTGCCAGGTGTAATTATCTAACTAAGCCGGCCGCTGTTGCTTATATATGTCCCGCAGAGGTTCCAGAATAATTCTCCATTCTTTTGGCGGCGTGCCGGCATAATTTGCGTAGTTACAAGTGCTCTCGAACAGTCTAGAGGCTACTCGCCTGCACGGCCTTGACAGAGACGCTGCACCTTCTCGGCTAGCCGAGAAACGGGTGGAAGGACGCTCTCGACTCTTCGAGAGCGTTTCGTAATTGTCGTAGTAATATATTGGACTTGTGTTACAGGTGCAAACCGGAGGATCCTTCCGTACTGAACTGTTACCCTGTCACCGTAACGTGGAACTATTACCCCTACTGCTGCCCTAAACACAAATGTGTGCAGGTGAAACCTTAAATTGAACCAACTGTTCGATAATAAAATCAAGATTAGTATTTATGATACAAAATGTTATTATTGTTATTATTATTATTGTATAACGAAGCGATTTACAAAATTTATAATTTTATAAATTTATAATTCAATCATATATTCAAAGTTATGTCAAACATTATCTTTTCACACTAGAATCGTATGTTCACTTTATTGATAAACGTCCCTTGAATGATCACATAGTTCTAGCCACATATAGAGTAAAAAATACTAGAACTATGAAAGCGCGAAAATATGTACAAGAAACCAAACTACCTTGTATATACAATTGTCGGGGAAAATATTTCAAATCACTGTACAATGTGTTAATTCTGTCTTGCTTCCTCAGTTAAAATAGTATTTTATTAAGGTTTCTATTTGTTTTTTTTCTATTTCTATTTGTCGAAACGAGTTATAATTATATACTGTTATAATAAATTAGGTTTACATGAATTTAGCTGTTGACATTTAGCTATGAATTTAATTGTTGCCAAGCGTGAAGAAACCAGATTTTTTCTCGAACACCAGTGAACAACTGTTAGATGGAGTAAGTGTTTGTTCGACTAATATAAATAATAAAACAGGCAGGAAACTATTTACTAATAACGAATTAAATAAGAGTTCAAAAGTTATATAGAAGATTGACATGGCAACATCTGATAATCTACGGATTATGTGTACACAGGACCCTTTAATTTAACCAGTTTTCTCTCATTATACTCAGTTTTATTGTATTACAAGCCTGTACATTTCACATCTATTGTTTTCTACATTTGCTACAATCTTGCCATGCGGCAATGAGTGTTTCCAAAACACGGTTATAATTTTCATTAATTTATACACGGTACGGTACAATTACCCACCACACAGTTATGCCGTATTCTAATCGTAATATATTCTAGTCGTGTTAAAATGTTATCTCTATTCTAAAAATAGTAAAACATCCATTTTATTTCTATTGTACCCCTTCAATGCAGACTTTAGTTTTAACCCTAGTCGTTAATAATTTACAATATATTAGAAGCTATATGATTACGTTCAAGGATTTAAAAAATAATAAATTGTAAACTATGCATATTAAATATTTGCAAATTAAAAAAAAAGCTATAAAAGTAAGTTAAAACACTGTGCTTGTGTGTGTGTGTGTGTGTGTGTGTGTGTGTGTGTGTGTGTGTGTGTGTGTGTGTGTGTGTGTGTGTGATCAATATAAGTGAGGAAGTGTACGTGTATTGAGCAAAGTGTAGCTCTGCGCAAGACAATGTTATAGAAGTACAAAGTGATGTTTTGTTTACTCATATCTGTATTTAACCGATGTGTAAGTGGAATACGATAATTAAATAAATATGTTTTTCTGTGAAAATTTTTCTGTAAAATCAAAATAAAGAATTTTGTTAGAATCTGAAACTGGAGAATAGTTTGAATGAAATAATTTCGTTTGCATACCCTATATTTAGTTTATGTTTCCAAGTTTGTTCCAGTTCCAATCCGTATCCATGGCATTTTATCAACACTTAACTTGTTATCAGTAACGAGAAATTGCCTATCAACTCAATCCCCTAATCTGGGCGAATAGTTCATAGGGCGAACCGTTAATAGGAGTGTTCCGTTACTAGACCAGCAACAACGACTAATTGACAGAAGTAATAAACTAAGGAGAAACTGTTTACTTATAATACGCTAAAGGGTAGGAGTTCAAGGGAAAGTACGTTTGGCGACAGGGGTAAACACAAAGGGTCTGATCTTGGCAGTCACCCGGTTCAGGGAACTGGACCGACATTTATCAGACGCTAGAATATCATGCGGCGATTGGATCTAGCGCCTCTATTATACCAGCCAACTGATTACAGAGAAAGCTGTGGTGCATTGGTTTAAATGAGACCCATTGCACTTACTGCAATCGGTTCCAGGAAGCCATGAAAATGGTAGTAGTGCAACTAGCACTCGATATAGGGCATTGATTCAAATAAATATAGTGATTTAGTTCTTAAACTTTCACAGCCGGCTTCGACATTGTTGAAATTATTATTACCAGCCGGGCTGTTAGGCCGAGGTCCACAGTTGGCGTTATTGACGCCTCTAATGGTTTCGGCCCCATCGTCAGGCCACTATTAGTCTCTACTTCATCTCTGAGGTGAATTTAGCGGACACCGTGCCAATCTAGACACTGATGTCGGCCTCCGATAGTGGGGCCGGAACTTCTGTCAATAGCGGCAACTGTAGATCACGGGCTAACAGCCCGGCTGATAGTAATAATTTCGACAATAGTGATTTAGGCTACGCTATGCAACCGACCGCGTGCAATCGCCGCGTACTTCCTAGATAGATGTGATCTTGCAACTCGCCTGCGCGCGCATACTGCGGACGGGGCAGGAGACCTGTCTCGTAAAGATAACCTCAGTAAGTATTGGGAAGGCTTGTGTGTGTTAGTCGTTGTATTTTTGTGGTAATGGAGGAAGAATTATTACAAACAATAGACAACGCTGTTACGAAGAAAGACTCAACAACAAAATCAACAAACTGTTCTGAAACAAAAATAAACACAGACTACTTCTTCCCAATTTAGTATCTTTGCCAGTTAAGTCTTGTCTTATGTAACTGAGCCGAAAAGATCAAAAAGATGATTTGGGCATGCGGAAACAATTATAAAACTTGTTTTCGGTCACAGAAATAATATGAAGTACAGTTCTTTATACTTTATATTGTGGGTAACGTAAAATCTTCGTCACCTTCCCCTTTGTCTTATTTTATTAATAAATTAATTTAAGGCAAACAGAAACAGCTCCGCATTACTTGATAATATGATTGCAGTTGACCACCACCACCACCACCACCACCTCCACCACCACCACCATCATCATCATCATTTTCAGCAAGACTAAAACCAATGACGGTTTGTTCCGGTCCCAAGCTAGAGCTGGTCGCATCATCGCTTCTTCGGACGCCCCACACCTCTCAGTCCAATCGGCTTATAATATAATAGCTGTTTGGGGATGTCAGTTATCCATTAGATTACTATGGTAGAACCGTTTCAGCCGATATTGGGCAATTCTGTCGAATATTCTCATAATATTCAGTTCCTGCCGCACATCTACATTGCTTTTTTGATCTTGTGGAGTATATATCCTGCCACGTGCCTTAGAAATCTTATTTCGGCCGCCTGAAGACGACTGGCTTGGAGTTTCCTTAAAGTAGAATTTTCAGACCTATAGAAAAGTGTGGAGAGGGCCATCGCCTTGTAGAACTTAAGGCTTGTTTCTTTACTCGTTAATTTTAGAGTTTTGATGATGGTCTCACACACAAGGTTAAACGTATGTAGCTTCTTCACTACGTCATTCTTTCTAATGTAAAACACATTATAGCCCAGGTATTCAAATTACTTACCTGCCCCAGAACATGAAAAGTGTTTCCTCAGGACTGCTCTGTCCTTCTGTTAACATCATAAATGTATACTTCTGTTACATTTACAGATCTATCTCTGTCTGTCTGTCTATCTATCTATTTGTCTGCCTCTCTCTCTTTTTATTTCCCTGAAGTGAGTCACCTGACTAATTCAATGCTTTCTCATAGCCCTTCCTTCTAATGTTCCTAGCCAATATCAGAATATCTACAACATTTCACGTCCCCAAGAATCTGCCAACAATCTGCTTTACGTAGTCCAATATTTGCCTTCCCCACCAGATCTTATCATTCACTGTACACTCCAAATCATGGATTTCTTAACCAGTGACCCCGCCATAACTGTCTCGTCTTCGCGTTACAGTATGATTGATTTTTTAATGATGTGTTGATGAAGCATATGTTTGAAAAACGCATAGTCAATTGTAATCAACAAGTCACAAGCGGATTGTAAAGCTTAGATTACACGGGCTTATTTAAGGGGGGGGGGCGAAGCGGACGACACCTCCCCCAGAGAGTCGAAGAAAGACGAGTTTTGTTAATCTCTTCATTTTTAGGCTATTTTGTTTTTACCAGCTGTGTACACTAGTATAGTGGCAACTCTTTTTTAAATATACAAACAGGTTTTTACTCACCATTTGCGTACTCGTTTGAAATATGAAATATGGGAAAATCCATTCAGTCAGTAAGTGTCTTGTAAACTATGTTTTATTAACACTCATTTTTATTGTGTGATTACCGTTTACTTCAATGGAATCGATTTCTTTTAAGGATAAAAACATCACTTTAAAGATAGTAATGTTGATTAGTTTTAATTTGTTTTTTCTTTTGTAAGAAGTCGACTCGACTGGACCCCCCCCCAAGGCAAGATTCTAGATACGTCGCTGTTAGTTTATAGATTTCTGATGGTTGTGTTCGTAATTCGCTCTCCACAAGTTCCACCAGCTGTCCTCCTTAAAGATCTCATTTCACTAGGTAGCAGTCTGCTTTTATGGTTTTATGTTTCTCTAGCAGGGTGAGGATTTTGTGTCCCATATAGTAGCGTAGGTAGAAAAAATTGTTTTCTACACACACGCAGGTTTACTTCTTTCGTGATTTCTTTCTTACCACAATATCAATAGAAACCTGTTGGTACATTCGGTTTGCTTTTTGTAACTGATGCTATATATATTACGTAGGCTATTACAGCCGGAGTCATTGCTAAACAGTTTATATGCGGGCTGTTTGGCGGTGGTCGATTGCATTGTTCTGCGTTGTCTAAGCATTTCGGCCACCCACCGGCCCCGTTTCGATAAAGGGTCAAAAGCCGAACGTACCCTTTGCTTTTACTCTGGTCAGGGGTACGTTCGCTCTCCACACTTTGTCGATCACATTATAAACTTATTTCTACTAAAGAAGGCGTCCGATGGGTGGCTGAAAGATTTAGACAATTACAGAACAAAGCAGTTGACCACGACCGGGCCAAAGAGCCCGGATACAAATTGGTTTACCAATTTTGCTATATTTCTTCAGCCTTTTCATCTGAAACGATTACTATTTCCAGATATTCAAACATCTTGAGCTGTTTTATATCGTAATTAGTGTTTAGGGCTTTTCATTAATTTGCTTGGTTACGATCTTCGCTGTGTCCGCGGTGATTCTCATAAACCGTAAGTTAAAAAGTTTGATAAAACAAAACGGTTTTGAAATAATTTACAAAAGCAAAGAGGTAATTAGGTGACTGCGTCATAGATATGTGGCTCATGCGTCAGGCAATGTGTTCACGATTTTGCTCTCAGGTAGCAAAAGGCCTAGTGTCCGCAAATCTCCGGAAATAGCTTGTGTTTGCAAATCTCCGTGTCCGCATCTCTCCGGTATTCGTTTAGATAACCTCGGTATGATACTGTCGGGTTCGTTCGCCTCACTGCAGCTACATACACTTTTTCGTCTATATATTCTTAAACTGTAGGGTATTGTGCGTCCTGTTAAAATAGAAACAGTGCTCCGTTTGAAAAGACGGGCAAGAAGATCAAATTCTTTGGAAGTATTTTTGGTCGTTAGAAATCTAATACCAAAGATTGTTTGTCGTAGACTAACAAAAATAGAGTGGGCATAAAGTGAATGGAAGAAGCAAAACGGTACAGAAGAGATACAGCGATACTCTGTAGAGTGTCTTTCCAGAACTCGTGTCACCCCGGTCTATAGTAATCACTGACTGTTCGAGAGGGATCAGGTAGTTTATAAATGGAAACTTCAGCCACTTTCTTGCACATAAAAATGTATAATAATAGTAGGCCAGAAAATCATAGGAGTCCAAACACAAAACTTTGAATGCCTGGGATCATAGTCAAAGAGAGACATCCGGAAAAGAATACCGTACATATAAAGATCGGAGAATACTTCAAAGGATCGGTGTCACAACATTCAAGACCTACGTAAATAAAGATGAATTGTAAATATTTCACGAATCCAGCAAGGAATTACTTTTTGATATAATGAAGCCAATTAAAAAGAGTTATTTCTCCTATTTATCCTTAACGATTACATAATAATTAAACATATAAAAGTATTAAAAAGTTAAAATAAAAATTAAATAAGAAACGTGAGATGACAGTCATATGTACATGTGCCTGTCCAAGGTAGTGTGGTGTGCGTGTTTGTTTAATCATTCCTTGTGTTCGTATAGACTACACATTCGTACTTGAGTAATCTGTTTGTAGCAATGTAACAGTTCAACAAAAACTTAAAGAGGCGCGCTTTGGGTGCAGTCGCAGAAAGACCTGCCGTGCTAACTTAATGAAAATAAAAGGAAATTAATAGTGAGGTAGTCATGTTTAGATGGGGAAAATTGCCAGAGAAAGAGTGAGTGAGAGAATAGGAGAAAGAGTGAGGGGGAGAAGAGAGAGGGGGGAGAGAATTACGAATTTTTAATTATTCTCATTCATACCGAATATCATTTGTAAGAATATAGTTATTCAGTTATTGGTATACAGTAGTACCGAAGCAACAGGTTTCAAGTTGACTTCCATCCGTTGGAAATTTATGCACCATTCTGATTAAAATCATAAAAATTTCTACAAGTACCAATAATATAAATAACAACCTGCAGAAGCAGAAGAGTTTATATCTACGGAAAAAGTGAGTTTGGAATAGATGAATACATATTATAACAAATAAAAAAGAATAATATATTGAAAACCTAGTCGACGAAAAATTACTTACCAGATTCTAGATGAAAACAACAATGAAGATGAGATCAAACAACTGTTGAAGAGAAGAGAGCTAATTTTGTATCAATAAATTCCGTTCAACAGTACTTGAACAAAACATTATGGGCAAATATTTAATTAAGTTATAAATAATTTACAAAGGAAATATCATGTAGGCGGCATATATATTTACGTCTTGTTGCAATGTGACGGCTCTTGCAAAGTACCAAAAGGTATTTTAAGCCACAGAACAATAAACGAATAAACTTAAGGTTACACGATATATTCCATATTGCTAGGTTAACATGCAAACTGAAAATACTCATGGGAATCAACATGCTCTTAAAACAATGCTCACTTTTTATGAAAACCATGTAAGAACGCCAACTAGAAGTAACGCGAGCTGCTATACATATATCCCTTTTTTACGTTTTCCGTCCAGTGAAGTTTTTGAGATTATACTGTATAATATAAACTAATATTGGCTGCCTAACGAATAACAAATCTTGTTTTCATTTGTTAACACTTTTTTCCTTTGTTTTAATTTAGCATTCAGAAATAACCGTATTTTACACTTTACATTGTCTGTTGCTGTTTTGTTAATAAACGTTTATAGTCTTTATATTAAATGTTATTTTGTTACAGGCTACGCATTGTATAGACTATAGGCCTACACATGAAACGCTATATATTTCCTAACTATGGCTTTGATTTCTTTAAATGGTAAACGAAAAAACGAATTAATATTATTATCTAACTTATGAATGAAAATTGATGTAATTGCACTGTAAATTAAGAAATATAATAATTTGTAGTTAGTGCATTTCTTCTTTACGTCGTGGTATATAGATACTATCCCATATTCAAAACAGCGAAAATGAAGTGTTGGTACGAATATTGGGAAAGTACCCAAAAATGTATACAACATTGTTGTATGTGTTATATTCCAAGCTGTTCGGCCGTGGTCGATTGCTTAAATTCTCGTGTCTAAACGTTTAGGCGCAAGAACATAAACAATCAACCACGGCCTAGCAGCCCAGAATACAATAGTTTTAACAATGTCGATCCCGGACGTAACAGCCTTTGTAACAAATTTAAGTAACAGCTGCAGTGTGTTGTAATGTTACGTTAATTATATTTTTGCTTTTCGTATATCACAGTGAGCAGTAATCTAATTTTTTTGAAATAATACGTGAAGGCTTATATATTAAGAATTAATTTTTTTTTTTATAGTTTCCGTAACTTGCTTGTAAAATAATTAGGTATCCAAAAGGTAAGTTACATATTTTAATAGCAACTTATAAGTTCCTCATCCTCGGTTTTTTCCTTTCTTCAAAATGTACCACTTCTTAATTGCGGATAAATTATTTAACGTAATAATCGTTTCACCAAAGACTGTTTAGATCCTGTTAATAAACCTCTTGAGTCTGCTGCACATAATCCTCGCTTTTGGTTCATGTTTCGTTAACTTTCTACATTACAATAAGTTTAATTATTTTCAAGTTCCTTATAAGTAGCCAACTGTAGTAAACATCATGTATTTCGACCTCTCTCACTCTCTCTCTCTCTCTCTGTCTCTCTCTCTTTCTGTTACTCTTGTTCTTCTCAATAACTGTATCTCAGGAAGTCTGAACGTAACAGGTTCTTAAGTAAACTTCATATGACTTAACGTGCAAAATCTTAAACATCATTTGTGCTTCAGTTGTGTTATAATTTTGTAAGAAAGCTTTACAAAATACTTTTTACACTGCTTCTGTATACGAAACTAGGTGCAGGTATGTAATCAAATTTTTAAGTAGGCCTATTTATTCTAACACTGTTACAGTTTCTTGAAAACGCCGTATGTAAACAAACATTAAAACTTAGTAATAAGGTTTATCAAACTACTATTTTTCTTGGATGCATTAACGCAAATCAGTAATCTAGAGATCAATATTATATTGAAAAATCGATGTCTAATAAACGGAATTTGATATTGTTACGACGGTCTACTCGATCGTCGTAGGTACAGTGGAAACAAAATAATTACAAGACACCAATTAAATCACTAACACACCTTTAATTGTTATAGTAAAACAGTTCGTAATTAACAACACAGTGTCTACAACAAATCAAATGAAATTGTTCATACGCAATAAAATGTCCACTAATATTAAAACTCAACTGTATTACAATTATACCGTCCGAATATAAAACGCAACACTTCACTAATAACTACTTGAACGTACACCGTAATAACTCGAACCGCTCTGTAAATATATCGCACTAATACTCTCGAACCGCACAGTCGAAAATCTCGCATTGAACTGAAAAATAAGGCCGCGACGCGATGTATTTATAGTTACGCTCACACACCAGAAGCTTCCAAACTGCGTCTTATCTCTCGCGAACTACGTAATTGCTACGGCCTTGACACAGTCCGAGCGCCCGAGCGAGGCCTGGCACAGTCGAGAAAATTCTCGCAAAATGCGTCTAGTAGCACGTACACCGCACGCTTACGTCGAGATCTTTCTGGCGCATTCGATAAACGCGTAGATTGTTCTATGCTGTCGTAGCACTTCCCCCTCCTTAAGCCTGTTCGTCCCGAACTGGCAAAGCGTCTTCGAAGTAATACTCGACCAGGCGATCTAGGTGGCCATCCTTGCGAAGGATAATTTTCCCGTTCTTCGAATTCAGTCTCGTGTGATCCGAACATCACGTTCCCAGGAATGCGAATCTTTCGCGCAACCACTAGCTTCGCTGGAATCACTCTCGTTGCGTCATGTACTAATGACCTAAATACCACTGGCTGATTCAAGTTTGTTTGGTTCTCGTCAACAACCTCTTGCGTAACCTCATCTTCAGCCACTTTACCCTCGGGCGCTTCTACCAGCTCAGGAACAAGCAAGAGTTTTGTCTCGACACCCATAGTTGGCTCTCCAATCACTTCTTTTGTCGTTATACTTATTTGTACTTCCTCTGCTAGTTCTTCCTCCATTTCCGCTTGCAACAGGGAGGTTTCCTCTTGACCAGACTTGTTGAATTTTTCTTCGACTAATGCCACTCGCTTAATCGAATGGTTGGTAGACCCTGTCATTTTAGCCATGCAAAGCTTTATCTTCTCTTGGCCAACTTTCAGGACATTCTCTCTTAAGTCAACAACGAATCCGTAGGCATTCATAATGTCCGTGCCAAGAATCACTTCATCGACAATGTCTGCAACGAGCATTTGGTGGCTAAACTCAAGAAGACCCAGGCGTACACGTACGTCTACCTTTCCTAGCACCTTGACGGGGCTTCCAGTCTCAGTCTGTATTGTACAAGAGCTAATTAGAGGATGGCGGTTACAGACTAAGTCAGGGCGCACAATGGACACTGTTGCGCCCGTGTCAACTGTAAATGATGTTGGTTTACCATCCGCAAATCCACTAACAATCAAGTTTCCACTGATCTTATGTAGCGTGGAAACTGTGTGCTGTTCTGGGCCTTTACTTCTCCAATTAGTGCTATCAGCCTCTTCTCTCTGTATCTTCTTCTCCCAACAGTCTACCTGTAGAGAACCACGTTTTCCACAGTTGTAACATTTCGGCCTTCAGTCTTTTTCACATCGTTGCGACTCTCTTGAACTTTTGAATTGTTTGTCCGACAACACTGTTTTTCTGCACCCATCGTAACGGTAATGTGATACAGGGATCTTGTGACTGAAACGTGATGGCACAAACCCATTAATGTAGCGGGACGCTGACTTGTCAGCCTCAAACTCTAGGGCGTGAACAAGAGCTTCTGAGCTATCTCGGTGTCTTGCCATTCGTAACACTTGCTGAAGTTCACAATCTCCGATGCCATCAATAAATATCTGCACCGTAAACCTTATTCGGAAGTCTTCTGGTGCTTCAGGATAGGCCAATCTAATCAATCTGTCGATACTTGCTTCAAATTCTTGAAGACTTTCCCCGGAACGTTATCGTCTTGTTCTCAACTGAGCGTAGTACACCTCTCGCAAATGTTTATCACCATACCGTAATTCCAGAGCTTTTATCAACTCGGCATAGGTGTTCTGGCTGTCAGGTGGCACTTTCTGTAGTAGTTCTGCCGCGGGTCCTTTTCATGCAAGAACAAGTGAAACAGCCTTGTCTTTTTCTGTCCAATTATTTGCGCATGCAGCAGCTTCAAATTGGCGGAGGTACGTTGCCCAGTGAATGCTTCCGTCAAAGGTTGGAGCTTTGACATGAACTGTCCCTACTGCAGGCAAAGTGACTTTCTCTGTTAACTTATTTTCTGTGTATTTTTCTGTCTTGATCACTGGTACAGTCTGTTCAGAAATTTGTTTTGGTTGAATCTTCATGCACTGTTCAACTTCAATTTTAATTTGTTCTCTTATGTTTGCCATTGAGTTTTCTACTGCAGATATTTTATTTGACACAGATTCTTCTATAACAGATATTTTTGTAGACATCGATTCCTCCACAGTCAAGACAGATTTTTCTATTTCAGCTATTTTTAATGTCATTGATTCTTGTACCTCCGATATTTTAGATACTTGCTTCTTAAGCTCACCTCGTACGAGACCCAACTCTGCAGCGGTTTGTTCTTGTGTCTGCTTTTGCTGCTGTATTAACTCCTTGATGTCATCTGCTTCCTGCTTCCGTTCCTCTGCCTCCTGCAGGAGGGATTTCTGTCTCGCTTCCGCTTTCTCGTCTTGTCGTTTTTCTGCTTCTTCCTGTGTCTGCCGCAGCAGTGTTTGTAAAGCTTCCATCATCTGACTGGGCTCCATGTTTACCGATTTAATTACGAATCACACTCGTCTTGTACAAAGCGTCCACTGTTTCCACTGTTAACCGTTCTATCCCACTTCTGACACCACTGTTACGACGGTCTACTCGATCGTCGTAGGTACAGTGGAAACAAAATAATTACAAGACACTAATTAAGTCACTAATCACACCTTTAATTGTTATAGTAAAACAGTTCGTAATTAACAACACAGTGTCTACAACAAATCAAATGAAATTGTACATACGCAATAAAATGTCCACTAATATTAAAACTCAACTGTATTACAATTATACCGTCCGAATATAAAACGCAACACTTCACTAATAACTACTTGAACGTACACCGTAATAACTCGAACCGCTCTGTAAATATATCGCATTAATACTCTCGAACCGCACAGTCAAAAATCTCGCATTGAACTGAAAAATAAGGCCGCGACGCGATGTATTTATAGTTACGCTCACACACCAGAAGCTTCCAAACTGCGTCTTATCTCTCGCGAACTACGTAATTGCTACGGCCTTGACACAGTCCGAGCGCCCGAGCGAGGCCTGGCACAGTCGAGAAAATTCTCGCAAAATGCGTCTAGTAGCACGTACACCGCACGCTTACGTCGAGATCTTTCTGGCGCATTCGATAAACGCGTAGATTGTTCTATGCTGTCGTAGCAATATGCAAAAATCCATCGGTTAAGAAAATAAAGTAAACTTGGTTAGTAACAAATAATTTTGGCAAAAATTTTTAATTTGATATAGGCTATAATTGATTGCAATTTTATTACAATCTGAGAAATGAAGCCAAATAGATTTTCATAAACGTTGGTCTAGTAACAAAAAAAGTTTCATTCTTAAGCGCACAATATTATAATTTCCCTTTCATCCCGGAAAAAAGACTGTATTAAGCTACTATCATACTTGTCTAGTCTACACTATTTAATGGGTATATTATGTTTCACAAAAATTGATTATCTTACACATGGTTTTAATATATCACTAAACTTTGTGAAAAGTCTGAGTGAAAAGAATTATATACACAACGGTTGATGTTAATGTGGGTCTTATTTCGTTTCAAAATTTATAGATAAATAAAAAATTAAAATTATCACATATATTGTGTGGTGTATAAAATAAATTGTAATAATCCTTTCTAATATGATTACTTAAGCCATAATATCCGAAGTTGGACAGTTCCTTTATTCTTCTGTAGCCTCCTACCTTATTGCATATCTGCTGCCATATTCGCGTCTCACAGTCATAGTAGACAGTAGGCTATAATATTATACCTTTTTTTGCGTTGTCTGAGACTTGTCCCAGAGGATAAGATTCAGGCTGTTCTGGGGCAAGCACCCTTCCGCCGACTGGAGATTTAGAGGAGTCGCACGCCAGCGCAACGCGGACCGGTGGCGAAGTAGGTGGAGGCATTCAGGATAGAGTGTAGTGTATGGATGTGTATTTGTGTGTTTGCGTAGTGTCCAGAGCCAAATGGGTGATGGAAGAGCCATAATAAAAGTATAAATCAAACGACAGCCAAGACGAGGTCGAGTAACGCAGGACGCCAAAGCTGGAGGGAGGTGTCAGAGAGGCGTCAAGGTAAGGCGGGGAGGCACAAAGGAGAGGGATAAAGACCGGATAGGTAGATAGGAAAATTTAAGATGTTAAGTGATCAAGAAGGAAGCCAGGTGTAGTAAGTATGACGAAGAGACTTAATTATTTCTTTTTCTCCGTTGGCGGGGGTTTCTGGGAGGAGGTCCATCGGGAATGGTGAGGAGACGGTTTATGACAAAGGAATGTCTGCGGGAGTTACAGATAGTATTAATATTATACAATACCTCTTTCACATTTAAGTTGAGGAATTCCAATCAGCCTTCCGTTGCGTTACTTCTCTCTTGAGCCCTTGATCTAATTCGTTGCCTGCTCTTTATTTCAGCTGTAATATCTCCTTAGATTTATAATTCGTAACGTTAAATATTCTTCCTCACCCTGGAATTTTCCATTCTCTTTTACTAATTTCTTTTCGCTTCATAAGACTTTTCTATACAAAAGCAAGTATATAAAAAAGTTATAAGGTCGGGGATTAGCAACCAAACGGGATTGTTTAAAAACATTAATCTACAAGTTTCTTTTCTATAGTTCATCGTACACACCCTTGCGAGATGAAAATAACTACACGGTAGTTTCTTTCGCAATTTTTCGCATTATTTTGTGTCAATCGACTGGCGATTTAGAGATAAATACTTAATATTAATGGGGTCTCATACATTTTATATTATATCTGATTTCTATCCTACTGATAGAATTAGAAAAACGGTAGCTATCTCTCGTTTCCTTTTAAAAGCACAATACATATTAATTTACAATGTAGCAGTTTTCTCCTTAATTTAAAATTTCTATCAAATCTACTGTAAATTGGACAAAACAGAAGGGGAAACATACGTGCTTACAAGGTAATGCTGTCAAATCAAAATACAAAGGAAGGGGAAGTGAATACTGTAATGAGTAGCACCTACATTCATATTTATGCAGGTGTAGGTGATGATAAAGAAACACCTAAAAATATATATACATGATTAGAAGTACGTACAAGAAGGAGTATTATCACGTTTACAACACATAGATTCGAAATATGAATTTGGCGTGTTCGCACCTCTAGCTGTTGCCTGTAAAGAGCATAATCCCTGAACACAAGTTTTTGTTTTATTTAGGAGAAAGAAACTGTTTTACACTAAAAACATTAAAATTTTTCATTGTCTCTAAAATTGCACATAATTCATCTAATTCGAGGCCTAGCTTAGGAGTTAATTAGTAGATAGCAAGAGAGGGTAACGAAAAGAAAGTGTCAGGGGAGGTTGAAATGAGATTGACAGGCTGACATGCAGACAAAGGGAGACAGTGAGTATCTGTATGTGTGTGTGTGTGTGTGAGTGTTTAGGCTATATAGTTTTACAAACACTGCATATGTTTATGATACGAATTGCTGTTTTAATTCACATGCGTCAGATATTAGGCAACATTTATTTACGCTACGTAGCGTGCCCGAGTTTACGTTTTTGCGTATAAGAGTAAACTATTTGTAGAATTTGATTAATGAGACAGATTTCTTTATCTCTGCCCTTGTTTCTCTCTGTCAGTCTCTCTCACTCTCACTCTCTCTCTCTCTCTCTCTCTCTCTCTCTCGCGCACACACACACACACACACACACACACACGCATGCACGCGATCGCCACTCATACAGTTTCTTCATTTTCTTGTCACAAATTCAGTGTTACACACAATCCCTCACTGTCCTTTTCCTGCCCCCTCGCACTTTGTTTACTTCTCCATCAAATCCTAACCTATACGTCAAACTAGATCGAAACACATTTTGTAATAGTTTAATCGATGTGCCTAAACCAGAAAAATTATTGGGTCACTTGTGTGAAAGAAGGAACTTTATAACAGTTCCTTAGTTACCTTATAACAATTCCCCCTAAATAAAAGGGAAATCCCCAAAGTCATATTTCGAAGCCACCTGTTGTAGATAAAACGGTATTTATCTTGGATACATACGTTTAATCTCATACAAACGTTTTTATGTGTGTTCCCATCAGCACCGATACACCTGTACAGGCTTCTCCATATTTTTCTACACCTGTCAAAATATGACTATACTGATTACAATAGTAATTTCTTCTGCGGTTTGTTTATGACCATAAGATATGTCTTTATAGTTCCTTTTAAATACCATTATTTTCTGCTCATTCGTACAAAACTTTTAATTGTTGAATGTGCCAATTCTGATAATCTTTGCCAAACCCAAATATTAATGTTATACGGCGTCACCTTATTATGTAGCAAACAAAATTAGAACAAATCATGTTATTTTAGCAATTGCTTTTTTAAGGAGCCCAGAGTAGACCTACTAGTAGGCCTATACTATACCTACCCGACACACACACATTTGAAGGATCAGTATTTTGTCTGGGAGTTCAATCTCCCAGCTGAGATACCCATGTTTTTAGGGACCAGGAACTCGCATTTGAACTTCTATCATCAGCTACATAATGTAAATCCTAGATAAATGTACAAGCCTATGCTCTAAAAGCCTAAGCTATGGTACCCACAATCATCTACGTTTTACTAAAATAATGGTTGCAAGTTAAATTTTTTGATTCATGTTGATGCTTTTGTCTCGAAGAAACCAGGTAAATTAATCTGCTTTTCGTATCCGGCCGACGATGGTGTGCTCCCACTTACGAACAGTGGCACTTGCAACTCGTTTCACTTGCGAACACTCAAGTAGATAAGACACGTAATTAATTTTTGATACGTGAGAGTACGTCCCACTTGCGAACACACAAACAACGATGTATGTACATCCACCCTGTATTGTGTTTATGTTTTTATAATTCGTTAAATGCATTTTTTGTTACCAACTACGTTTACCAAGTTACAATTTTTATAAAACGCGCGCACACACTTGCATAGCCGCCCCCTCACTCTCTCTCACTCTCTCTCTCTCTCTAAATTAAAAAGGAAGGTTATTTTTTATTTATTTTTATTAGTCAACTTGTAGAACGGACGACGTGATCTTGAGAAACATCCCAACATCAGAATCTTTTCATATCTTTTAGTTTATCCAATTCAGTATACTTTTTCGTCCTTTTCATAGCTTAAAAATTTCACTCCATCGTTACATCGTGTTCTGAATAGATTTCTCTGCCTCAGATTATAAACATTTGATAATGTTTTTTATTCTTGGATGTGGTCTTCCAACGTGGCTGTTTAGTTTCTGATGCGTGCTTGTACGGTATTATTCATTCTATGACGTCGGAAGTAGCAGTTCCGTAACTCCTGTGGCACTAATCATTGTCTAGCTATTGTTCTACGAAATAATTAAAGAATTAATCGAGTTTCTCTTCCTCTGGAACTTGACCATGGATATACTGCCAGCCACATTCTACATCTTTTCGAAGGAAAGCAAGTATAGCACACATTAGGATTTTTGTGCTCCCTAAGTCATTTGAATGTGTATACTCGTGCAAAGTGACTACTGCAGCTTTTGAATTTTCCATTCATGAAAAATTACTTTTAATCTTTCAAACTCTCTTTTCTATTGATTTAACCAAAAATCGGGAGCTTAGCTTGCACAACGTCTTCGCCCGGACGGAAACTACTTTCGTCAATTTTCAAACCAGGACAATTGACAAACTGGCCGGAACCCCGGGATCAGGTCGTCAAACCGGGACAATCCCGGTCAAACCGCGACGTATGGTAAGCCTATTTATACATGTATTTACCGGTTTTCAATATTGATGTGAGGATTGTACTGTAGAATTAGGAAGCGATTGTAGAGAACGAATCACGATTATCAAATGACATATTCCTTTTAGTTCAACAATTCCGTCATCTCGTCTCCGGTACTTTAGAAAACCATTGTTATTTTCAATAGTTTAACGTAAAATGTTGCTCGGTTATTATGTGTACATATTCCATCAATCATGAAAGGAACATTAGGATCACGAGCTCTACAAGATCCATGTATCATTCGAGATAACAATTTTATGAATCCTTGGAAAACTGACTGGGTCAGGTATTTCTCCGCACAAAACTTAGGATAAGCATGAGGTAGTGTATTAACTTTTTAAATTGTATTTTATTATTATTTTTATTATATTTTTACTATAAAATATTCATATTCTTTTAATATGATTTTCTGGAACATGTTTGGTGGAAACGTAAAAACAAGACAGCTGATAAATAAGAGGTTGCGAGTTCAGACGTAGATGTGTATATATGTGTCAGCCAAAACAGTAGTATGTTTTGTAAACATACACTTCTGTGTCATTAAAACATTAAGAATGTTATTTGACCTTGAGTAGGTACTCGTGTTGACGGGAATGAGAAATCTTGTCTCTGTGCTGGAGACCTGTGGTGTTAACGCTGAATAGACACAACACATATCACTGTACATAGCAGTGGTTGACGTATATTAACCATTTCTGATTTCGCGATACCACAACTCAGATTAAACTGTGCACAATGTTAGTAGAAAAGACGGACGTGTGCGACGTAGACGCCAGTTTGCAAAATGCATCATCGTTCCCGCCAGAATTGTAATCACGTTTCTCGTTTATCTTGTCTCAGCCAAATAAACATTACTATGCATTTACCATGTTCCAATGTCCTTCTTATTTCATAAACACTTGAGAAATTTTATTGTTTCTTACAGAGGCAACCTTAGAGGTGTCCGGCAGGTGTAAATGTACATAACCTCCTTGGCTCATTCTTTAATAAAAATAAGGGAAAGAAATAGAACGAATAAGGAGAGAGAGAGAGAGAGAGAGAGAGAGAGAGAGAGAGAGGGAGTTAGTGAGAAGGGGGTGTGAGAGAGAGAGAGAGAGCAAGAAAGTGAGACAGAGGTTCACAGACAGAGAGGAGCTGTTTCGTTAATCAGGGTATAATTATATGCAGATTTTGAGAAGGACCGGGGTCCTAGGCCAATGAAAACGTAGCTAAAAACATTAAAAATACGAAATATATACAGTGTACACAAAATCTGAGGTGTACAAAACATATAAAAGACATGTCATAAGATTTATTTAACAAAAGAAATAATCGGAGTGGGCGAATGGTAGGAATAAATATGTAATTTAAACAATCCCTTTTAATAATAAATGGTTTATAATAATTATGTTCAATACATATAGACCTATGTGTGTAAAACGAATTCCCTACAAGAGTTTTAAAGAGTTAATGAAGATTTGTCTTAAAATTTTTTCAGAGTTACATAATTATTATTTGTTAATATATACATATATTTTATTCAGAAAATATTAGATATTTGTATTTAATCTTTTATTTTATTTTATTTTTATTTTACCGAGAATAGTTACTATTTATAGAAAACCGTAGCAAGAAATATTTGTAATAAAAGTCTATCTGTATTCATACTTTTACCAGTACAGGTACAACCTGTCATATCCGGACTAATATGGCGACCGGCCGATCCGGATATGGAAAAATCCGGATATCACAAGGTCATTTATAAATACCGTATTTTCTCGCATAATTAACGCACTTTTTTGACGAAAAATACCGGCGAAAATTTCGGGTGCGTAAATTATTCAAGGATTTCAGATATACCCAAATTTCATTTGAAATTTATTGACATTTAAAAGATACACTAAATATACTGTATTATACACAAAATCAGTACAACTCATTGAAGTTATCGTCATTTGGCGTAAAAGTACGGTTGTTTTCTTCTGAACAATCAAATAGAGTGCATTAGGCAAGTTGGAGTTAATGATGTTAATAATAAGATAGAGCAAACTAATAAATAATCAATTTTTTTATACCGAGGAGGGGTATATATAACGATTCATAATATGTCGTCATATCTGAGCGTTATATGAAAGGGATAGACTGTGCGCCGTACGCAAGACAGAGAGCGTATAATAAGCAACTATCTCAGTCTAACTTCGTCACAGTGAAGCACGCGGTCGGATCAGACATGAATTTTATTCAATTCATTTTTGCAGTTCAACCTGCGATAACTTAAAAACCAATAAATATATAGCAATTCTGAAAACTGCATTGTGTTCAGCAATTAAAGCTCTATAAGTAGCCAAAATCTCAATTAATATAATTAACAATTACAGAAGATACACAGAAGAAGAACGTGTTTTTTTAGACGTTTCTATTGGTTTAGCATTTGTATTTGTACACTGTACTCTTTAAAATACAAAAAGTAAAATTGGTTAAAAAGTTTTACTTACAGTACGCCTACATCAGTTTTTGAAAAAGTTTGTGATTCGGCTGCTTCACACAATGCACACGTTTTTTGGAAGCCATGAAGCCAAAGTGAGTCGACCTAATGCCGCTGCGTCGGCTGGACGCAAGCTAAGGACTCAGTTGCCCCAAATAAAGTATTTCAATTGTAAAAACTTAAATATTCAAAAATAGTGAACCATATCGCAGAATGACGTAAGTGTAGTGAAGAAAAAGTGGTGAACAGCCAAAACATCAAGAGTAGTATCTTTACATCCCTAACCATTTCGCTAACCAAAACTGCAAAAATTAGTTTGGAGATACGTCCGGATATGGGAGGTTCCGGATATCACAGGTCCGGATGTGACAGGTTGTACTGTACTTTTTAACTACATATTATACTAATCTACAATGAAGATATACTTATTATATCTTTATTTAGTATATAGTTATTTACGCGTCAAGAAAAGACGTAAAATAGATCACAACATTTTATACCTTATATGTTTTCTGTCATTGAATGATTAACCCACTTTTTAATAACAGCGTTGAAAAATAGTTGATTACGTCTTCCAAAGATTATTTTTACTACGGTACTGAAATTAAAAATAGCTAAGATCGTATACAGGAATTAAACGTAGGCGACTGGAAGCAGTAATTGTATAAACAGCCGAGACACACCAGCTGCTAATATTGCAGCAATTGCTTACGTTCAGTAGACTTGGCAACATTGTGACCTTCGTAACTTTATATACATTTTGTGGCAACACTGTGCATATTTTTTATCACTAAAATCTAAACCGGTTTCCGTGACAAAATATTAATGCATTTTTTTAAACGTGTGAGTCGTTTGTGACGACAAAGTTAACAGGGTAATTATTATTCAATTTTTTTTAACAAACTATCTTGAAACGGATATATATTTTTACGGTTTTTTATGCTGATTACGAATATGTAAGAATAAAATGTCTAAGCTTACTCATAACTTTTATATATGGGGTCTCAAAAAGATCAACTTCTCTGGTCAAAACTTGCGTGTTTAGGTCATGATGGATAAACGTGATTATATATATATATATATATATATATATATATATCTCACTACATGTATTTAATTATTGCGATGGAAATCCAGGATGTATTTGTATGATATTAATGTTATGCGTTTTACGTAGATTGTTATTTCAGATTTATTGTAATATTGTGTGCATCCATGTAATTCAAGAGCAGATGTAAGTAAAAAAAAAGATAACTCAAGGATACCCAAGTAAGATTATTGTTGAAGGATCTATACAGTTGGAGTTTTATTATGCATGTATATATAATATGTGAGATGCTTTACACTACTTGAAATCAAAAGTTAATAAATTTTGTCATGTTAATAACGCTGTTTCATTTCCAAGTCCTGTCACAATGGGCCTGGTACATTTTAAGCTCCGTATAGGTCATGGGCCTAGTTTTAAATTTTACGGGACGCCTTCCCCTTTTAAAAAAAAAAAAAGAAAAATTTTCTCAAAACTTTGAGAAGGGGTAATGAGGCAGCTCAGAATTTCTCTCCCGTGTGAGGTTGCTAGTCCTCCATCGGGCGCCTCCCCAGGTGGCGGATAGAGGAATGCGCCTCCCCAGGGGCGGAACAAACAACAGCAGCGTCTAACTCAGAGTGAGCGGCTGCAAACGGCGACTGATCCACAGTGGGCGGCCGAACAAAAATGCCCTCCAAAATGGGGGCTGTGGCATTTAGCCATAAACAACCAAACACACGTAAAAAACGAAGGAGTTTGAAACACAAAAAGAGGATGAAAAATAATAAAGATATTCCCCGGGTGGAAATCCACACCTCAACTAGAGGGAGCCCCGTCGGATACGGGGGGGGGGTATTGTTGATAACTTGGATACGGGTATCAACCAAGTTATTATTGATAACTTCAACCAAGGCAGAAACACAAACAAAACGAAAAAGAGGAAACAAATGAGATTAAAGTTCGAAACAAGGAACATCCAAGGGTGGAATACAAAGAGTAAAGAAATCTTAAACGAATTTAGCAAAATGAAATTGGACATATTAGTCATCACCGAAACCAAGGAAAAGGAAACGGAACAGAAGAATTACAAGGTACAATACACGTATGGAATGGAGTAAATAAAGATCAGAGGGCAAAATCCGGCGTTGGAATACTTATGAAGAAAAAGTGCAGAAGAAATATAAAATTATGGGAACCAGTGAATGCAAGAATAATAAAACTAAACCTGACTTTGTATGGTAGAGATATAGAAATACTAGCTGTTTATGGTCCAACGGATGACAGCTCTGCTGCAGGAAAAGATTACTTTATGAATACACTACAAGATGAAATAAAAATATAAAGCAAAACTACGAAATCTTAATAGCTGGTGATCTTAACGGAAGAGTCGGGAAGAGGAAAAATGACAAAACAGTAGGAAGATTTGGAGAACAGATATCGAATGATAATGGAGAAAGACTAATAGACCTATGTGAACTGAATGACTTAAAAATTACAAACGGATTCTTTGAACACAAAAACATACATAAATATACTTTGACACAGGAAACAAGAAAGCTGAGGTCGATAATTAACTATGAAAGAACTTAATAAGGAACAGAACAACAATTATAATAAAAGACGTCAGAATTCAGAGAAGAGCGGAGTGTAGAACGGACCATAAGCTACTGATAGCAAAAATGAAATTCCCATGAACAGGAGCCAAAATACCAACAAAGACAGAAGAGACAATTACAACACAAATAAGTAAGGAAAAAAATTCAAAATTCAATTATTACAGGACGAATCGATAAGGAACCTATACCAGCAACGTCTAGATCAAAAGTTAATAGAATTTAGGTATGATGAAGAAGTAAACATCACATATGAACACATAAAAGAAGCTATGCTGCAAGCAGCACTAGAAGCCCTAGGAGAGATTGAACAGGGAAATAATACATACATATCGGACATGAAGGGAGAAACGACAGAAGAGATAAAAGCAAAGAAAA
Source organism: Magicicada septendecula (assembly GCA_034769895.1). Lineage (NCBI taxonomy): Eukaryota > Metazoa > Arthropoda > Insecta > Hemiptera > Cicadidae > Magicicada > Magicicada septendecula. The sequence goes on along the minus strand of CM068369.1, from coordinate 486,951,534 downwards.
AACTATATAACAAATGGATGTCCACGAATAAAGAAGAAGATTACAGTAACTATAGTGAGAAGAACAAGGAAGTGAAGGAAATAGTCAGCAAAGAGAAAAATGAAGCATGGGAAAACAGGTGTAGAAATGTCGACCAATACATAGGAGGAGCTAGGAGTTTAGAAGCATGGAATGTAATTAAATCATTACGAACGAATAGAAAGGATAAAACCTATATTCAATGCATACAAGACAATTAATGGGAAACACACTATAAAAACCTACTTACGGAACGTAGGCAAGAATTCCTGAATAACGATGAAGAAGTAACAGAGACAGAAACAAAAAATATAATTACTATAACGGCAGCAGAAATAAGGAAAGCAGTAAACTCAATGAAAAACAACAAAGCATCAGACCCAGGAGGGTTAGTAGCGGAACTAATAAAGTAAGGACCCGGAAAACGTATGAGAATGATAGGAAGAATGTTCGAGAAGGTTGTAAATGGAGAAGATTTACCGGCGGAATAGAAAGAGGTATGAATTACATCGATATTTAAAAAGGGCAATAGAAAAGACTGCGAAAACAATAGAGGCATAAGTGTGATAGCAACAATGGGAAGGCTGTATCGTGGGGTGGTTAGAAATAAAATCAAGAAAAATATAGAGGGAAAGATTGGGGAAGAACAAGCAGGTTTTACAGGCGGGAGATCATGCGTAGACCATATATGTACACTTCAACAGATCATAGAAAAGAAAAAATCGAAGAACAGGGAAGTACATCTAGCGTTTATCGACCTTAGAAAAGCATATGATACAGTACAAAGACAAGAAATGTTTAAAGCTTTATTACAATTGGGAACACCGAAAGCCCTGACGCAAGCAGTAAAAAATCTATATATAAACAACAACGTACAAATTAAAGTAGGTAACAAAATTGTCTGTAGGTTTAAAACATCCAAAGGGTTATTGCAAGGCGGCCCAACATCACCCACGCTGTTTACAATATTTTTAGAATATGCATTAACCATGTGGAAACAAAAATACCATGGTATGGGAATATCGATACGAAACGAACACCTGTACACACTATGCTTCGCCGATGACCAGGTAATTATAGCCCAGGATGAAGAAGATCTAAGCTACATGGTCAGAAAGCTAAATGAAGAATACACAAAGATGGGATTAGAAATAAACATAAAAAGACTGAATACTTGGCAATTAGTGATGAAGAAACAACAGATTTATAAGTAGACGAAAAAGTTAAAATTAGAGAAACAGACGAATTCAAGTACCTAGGATTCACACTGAGCAATAAGGATAAGGCACAACGGAAGAAGAAATAAAAGGTGGATTAGGGCAGACTAGAACAGGGATTAGACAATTACATAGTGTTATATGGGACAAAAATATTAGAAAAAGCACCAACAAATGATATATCAGACCATAGTACAAAGCATTATGACGTATGCAGCAGAAGTATGGGTTATAAACAAAAAGAATGAGAAATATTTTTGCAACAGAGATGGAATATTGGAGGAGGTTCTGTGGAATAACGAGAGCAGATTGAATAACAAACGAGGAGATCAGAAGAAGAATGGAAACGGAAAGAAGTGTAATTGACTACATCGAAGAAAAAAGATTGGTGTGGTACGGTTATGTCCGGAGAGCCCAAAATAGGTGGATCAACAAAGTGACGGAATAGAGTCCATTAAGAAGGAAAAAAGGGGAAGACTGAGAAGATCTCGGAGGGACGAAGTGGATGAATCTATGCGACGTATGGGACTTGAGGAAGGACAATAGGAACATCGGGAGAATTGGAAAGCCAGGTTGAAGGAAGGGAGACGGCACTAGCTGTAGCAACCCTATTATATATATATATATATATATATATATATATATATATATATATAAGAATTTCTCTACGCATTGAGAGGTTATTGTATTTCAAAAAATAGATTGTTTTGCATATTAGTTCTTACAATTTTTGGAGGACGAGTGACTTTAGGACGAGCGTATTGTATGATGCTTGTAGCTCCAACAATCAAATAAAATGTTTTAATAAGGTGATAGATAGGAACTGAAAGAATCAAATTTTAAAGTTACATCATTTGTAACTACGCGTCCAACTATCTAAAAATACTTAGCTCTTTGTTTTAGGTTCTATGTAACCTAGGTCTTATATTCTTCTGTACTGTGCCTAAAATTAATCCATCTAGGATTAAATTAAACATAATCTGCTATATCATCTGGCTTTGAGAAATTAATAAGTACTCTGGGTTATGGAAAAATATCTTCGGAAGACTATTGGTTAAATAAGACACATATTAAACACACACACATAAATATGCATAACACTGTTTTATTGACACAAAATATGCTTACTTTCTATGTGTTTTTCCAGCTTCAAAGGATGTTACAATGTTCTTGTTGGTAAATCTATTTTTGTATAGATACTAATACACTTATGTAAGCTGACTGAATTAAAAAAAAAAGTAAAATAAATAATTATTAGATCGTTTGTAGTCTACATAACTGTAGACTGTGTACAATTCTTTGTTTCATGTTGTCCGCGAAGTTTATTTTTAACATGTGATACAATTATAGAATTTTAGTAATTCCGTGTTGAAAAATCTGTACTTTGAAAAAAATTTATTTGTGTTTGGGTTTATATTTAAGTACGTTATATTAAATATATTAATGACAAATTAATAATATGTTAACAAGAATTTACCAGGTTTACTGTGTTTACAATGATAGCAAGTATGATAAATGATGTGTTTCATAAGTAAATTATGCGCTCTACTGAGTTTAGTATAAGAGTGATATTTACACAGAAGTCAGCCGATCACTTGAAGTAAACCTTTGTAAAGTACAAAGACGCGTACATTCATGCACATTTTACTTGTCTAACTTGTAAAACGTTCTGCAGTACACAACAAGGAAACTAGTTACGCGACTAGATCTGCAGTAGATTGGTGGCCAGTTCCCCGGGGGTACAATGTTTCTGACAGGGTCAAACATGTAGGATTGACCTCGATACATGGTAGGCAGCCTCAGTACACGTCAATGCCGTTTCAACATTATGTTATTGACTACTTCGATTCCAATGTTGGCAATGTTAGGTCGTTTTTCCTGTTCTTGGATTCTTAGAGTAACTGGGAGTTCAGCATAATAACAAAACGAGTAAAATTCAATAACAAATTCAAATTATTATTCAGGCCGATGTTATAATCAGGCGTTTCGACCTCACCACTGGAGACAATGTTTATTGAACGATTTTTGAAATGACTGACTAAAGAAGTATGAAGAATGTGAGGAGTCACACTGAGTTGGCAACGGTTAGAAGTGTTTAAAGAAGATCTGAAGAGGTGTTAGAAGCTAGGCTAACGTTGGGCTGTAGTGTTAAAAAAGAAGAAGAAGAATGTACTGCTCATCTGTTAATATAACGTCTCCGTATTCCTAAAGCGTTGAATCCATTAGGAAACCATTAACACATTACATCTTTTAGTATCTGATCCACTAATGGCAGAACAAACTGACCTGTAACTCTGAGTCTACCCTCCCCACTCAAACCAACGTAAACAATTTGTGTTTGAGAAAACTGCTCTTGTCATTAGCTGTCACAAAGTTTATTATTAATAGTCGCCATCCTTAGCAATTAATTGTGTCTCCCTGTGTTGAGTAAATGCCTCGCTTCTGATTAAATAATAAGTTCACTCCTGTTGTTCAGTCTACGGTAACGCGGACCTAACCATGTCAGACTTCTCCTAAATCAAAGATTTCCGTCTTGGCCGTCTAGCTCCTGGGGTTCCCTCAACCGCGGAAACCACAACTAGTTGTAGTAACTCCTTTTTTTTTGCTAGAGAACCAGCAAGCTCCCTGATATGCAGAACTCGATCTCTATTTTGAACAAAGTCAACAACAACCGGGTTTAATTAGTCACAAATAATTATTTGAAATCAACAAGACATTCTCGTACAATATTTCAAGTTAAAATTTTCCACACGCAATATTAATGTCAACTATAAGAGTACCGCACTAATTATAACACAGTGATCACTTTTCACAATCACTTGATTCGCACTCTACAATCTCGCCAGGTGTAACTAACTTCTAAGCCGGCCGCTGTTGCTTATATAGGTCCCGCAGATTTTCCAGAATAATTTTCCATTCTTTTGGCGGCGTGCAGCATCATTTGTACAGTTAAGAGTGTATAGTTAACAGTCTGGAAGCGAACGGCCTTGACAGAGACACTGCATCTGCTCGGCTAGCCGACAAACGTGTAGAACTTTTATGAACTGCACCTGCCGACTTTTCGAGTGTGTTGCGTAATTTCGTAGCAATACGTAACTTTTTTATAATATAACTATTGTAGAGCAGCCAGTCATTTACAGAACTTCAAAACAAAGTGGATTTGTGGTAAAATTCCACTCATTTACCACCCAAATGATTTCCAGTTAATAAATTTGTTATCCCTATTTTCGGATTTTGCATTCCAAAAATGCTTAAATTTCTAAAGCTCTACACTGCATTCAGATTATGGTAAATATTATTTAATTTGGTATCCCACATAGAATTTGTGATTTTATAGAATTTTTGACCAACCTTTTGGGCCCTGGAGTATAAAACTTTTTAAAATTTCCAAAACTTGACAATAAATTTAGATTTTAGATAAAATTCCCTTTAAACTTATAACCATCAAATATTTCGCAATTTGATCAACCTTTCCACCAACATTTAATGCCACAGCGTCTCAAAATTTTGAAATTTCCAAAAAAGACCTCCGAATTATAATCATGGTTAATAAGAACTATAACAATAAGAATAACTCCTTAAATTCGTAGTGACCGTCAATCAATGAATTTTTCTTCTTCGTATTGTTTAAATTAGCAGCCATCCTTACTATTACTTTTATGAAATTGCTAACTGCTACAATTTTTATTGTTTAGGTTGTTTTAGACCTGATGATGTCAGTGATGACGAAAAGCTTTGTCTAAACAATAAAAATTTTAGCAGTTAGCAATTTCATAAAAGTAATAAAATGAATTTTTCGGTGAAAGGTTTGTAAAGATAGGTAAAAAATATAACACACATTTTAACTTATTTGTGTCGACGTTTCGATGATGATGACAATAAACATTGACGAAACGTCGACACAAATAAGTTAAAATTTGTGTTATATTCTTGACCGATCCTCACAAACCCTTTACAAAAAAAACAATAATAATAATAATAATAATTACAAAAACAATCATAATAATATTATCAGAAAATGTTTGAAAATAATATATACGTCTACTTCTTACCCCTAATTTCTACCATTATTTTTTGTAACCTAACACTTTTATTATCATCGTCTTTTAATTACCTTAACTCTTTTTTTATTGGTACGTTTAATTTTTACATAAGAGTAACCCCTGTTACACTTTAAATAGTTGAAATATTTTTATTGCAGTTTGCTGTTTTCGTTGGCCATGATGCAACAATTCGAGGCTTCACTCGCACTTCCGTCTTTCTTGAACTCTTCCCAGGCCCTCTTCTTCCATCCGTACGTCACTCTTACTTATTAACTCAGTTCCACCGCCTTTTGGTTTTCCACTCCGTTTGTCATTTTAATTGTTGTTCGGTAGTGAGGAAAGTAAGAAGAGATAACTGTTTTGGGTCCAAGATTCCAAACGCATAAAACCAATATTGCTGTCACGTAGGTTCGCATGACTACTTCTCTCTGACTGTTCTCGTCGCTAGGAAATTCTAGTTTTTTTCATTAGGTTTTCTATTAATGTTACACTCCGTAGTTTAGCAGATCAACTGTACTAGAGCATGTATTGGGTTTCCAGTTTGGACATTTGACAGTTTCTTTGGTCTGAAACTTTCTCAAAGTCTTACATCTCCAGCTACCCAGATCTGAGACAATCCTATTAGTCGTGCTCAAGACAAGTCTAAGCAAGACAAAGTTTTACTTAAATTTTTTTAATTAATGATACATCAGTAATTTCCCCTATAATGTAAACAGGGTGGTTTCGGTCATGTAAACAAGAAGGCTATCAAGAAAGGAAACGTAAACATTAAAATTATTACAAGTAAATGATGAAATGTTATTAAACCTTACAAACGTTTTTTCATTTAAACAAAACATTTTTTAAAACGAAGCAAAGTTTAACCTTTACGACCTGTTTTTACGCGGTCAATTGCCCCAGCCCTTTTACTTACTGACCAAATCTGTCATTTAGTAACGTTCCTATTCTGAAGTTTGATGAGCTTTCAATTTTGCAATTCTAACTTCTGGGAGTAACCTCTTTCTCCCAATATTTTTGCCACGTTAGGTTAGGTTAGGTTAGGTTACATTAGGCTAGGAATGAATACAATTATAATGGTAGTTTTTGTATAATTATAATAAGAACATGAAAATTTTAGTAACGATCGCCACCGCCTCACGACAGCGTAGAGTTCACTCTACGATAGCACAGAGAAAATTGATTGATAGTAACATTATACAGACATTGGAAAGTGTCGTAGCGAATTACCATTCCAAGCATAAGTCTTCGTTTTCAGTCTTCACACGCCTTCAGTGTCTGTGTCTGTAGCTTATAGGATGATATTACTGATCACAATTGCCCGGGTTCAAATTTCTGCCTCGGTCGCAACCAACCGGGTTTTATACGACTGGGTAGAAACTGACCACTGTAAAATATACGCCGTTTGAATTCAAAACAAATCTCTGCCCACACTTCTTTACAGAATCTAATTTAGTATTCCGTCAGACTCTGCATTATACGTAATTACAAATTCCATGATCGTAGACACTCTCTTTGCGATATAGGTTGGCTATGTAATATCTTGCACTGCGGCTCCACTGAGTAACGGCTTCTGCTGTACACATTTGGTTCTGAGAATTTATATTACAAAAATAATTCCCTACTTTGCTCAGGTGACACTGTCCCCGCTACATACAACAATTTCAGTTACACATGAAGTACATATGTTTTACGAGCGTCACGCGTGTGTGTGATTTCATCTAATTACGTAAGACACGCTAATTCACTTGGCTTATACGGTACTTTACGCTAAATACTATCGTACGTAGTCGTAGTGCGTATTATAGCCTACACTGTCACGACGGCCTCACGGTAGAGCGGAAACAAAATACAGACGCCAATGGAGTCACTAATTACCAGCTTTTAATAATCATTAGTTACCAGCTTACTCTCATACATTAATTCTAGATAAATTAATCCACACGCAATAATAATGTCAACACGCAATTATAACACAGTAATCACTTTCTACAATCACTGATCAGCACTCTAAAATCTCGCCTGTTGTATTTAACTCACTAAGCCGGCCGCTGTTTATACAGGTTCCGCAGATGTTTCAGAATAATGGTCCATTATTTTGGCGGCACGCCAGCATTATTTGTTCAGTTAAGAGTACTTGAACAGTCTGGAAGATACTTAAGTAGTACTGCCTTGACCGAGACACTGCACCTTCTCGGCTAGCCGGGAAACGGGTGGAACTTTTACGAAACTGCACCTGCCGACTTTCGAGTGTGTTGCGTAATTTCGTAGCAATAAGCCCAAAAAGAAGCGTTCTTTATATTCCTCTGTAAAATGTAGCGACAAACATATTTTTATTAACTTTTTTTTACGTTCAGACGAATCTATTTTAATTTTCCATTTCTGCATGCCCCCTTTCTTGGTTCTAAAGGGAAAGTGTTGGAAATAGGAATAAAGAAGACGAAGGTTGCAGAAATTATATACAAGTTAACGTTGAGATTGGCGCCCGAAAGAGAGAGAGAGAGAGAGAGAGAGAGAGAGAGAGAGAGAGAGAGAGAGAGAGAGAGAGAGAGAGAGAGAGAGAGAGAGAGATTGTGTGTGTGTGTGTGTGTGTGTGTGTGTGTGTGTGTGTGTGTGTGTGTGTGTGTGTGTGTGTGTGTGTGTGTGTGTGTGTGTGTGTGTGTGTGTGTGTGTGTGTGTGTGTGTGTGTGTGTGTGTGTGTGTGTGTGTGTGTGTGTGTGATTTATATCACACTTTTAACATTTTTTAGATTAATAAATATACCGAGAAATTTGTGTGTACGTCAGAGGAGACTTATGATATCTCAGCAAAATTTCAGTGGGTGAAATTAAAATTCTATTTCTAACAGTTATTAATAAAATTAATTTCAACATTTATCTATTTCTGAAATTAAAAACTTATTCCTAAGGCTTTCACGGCCGGCGCCATACGGCTACGGTCAGCTTCTAGTGTTACTACTGACGAACACCGCGTCCGTGTTTCACTGAAGATGGCTTCTAGAGGTGAGGCCGAAACGTCTGATAACAACATCCGTCAGAATGCAAATTAGCTATAGTAGCCCAATTCACCGGATCTTAATTTCAGTAATTAAAATTATTGAGATTGACAAACGATGTATAGGATAATGACGGCTATTTCGAACAGCGGGATGTTATCAAATTGTTGTGCAGTTTGTGATTGTATTGGTCAAAGTAAGCCAAGTAATTACACCGTATAAACAGAATGCGTGAAAGCAGAAGACAAGTAGGTTTTTACATACACCTAAAGCAAAAAGAAGACACGTCAAGAACATAGGTAAGCATTGAAAAAGTAAACAAATTCTAAAAATAGTAGAGGTGATAGTTTCATCATAAACTGTTAGACATGGCAAGACACGTGATTTATTTTAAATGTTGCTTTTACTTACTCAGTGTGTCTGTAACTTTGTAGTATTTTGCCATTTCTGTTTCAATGATTCTTTGAGACAGTTTATTCCAGGAGTTTCCCATACTCTATGCTCGGGATCACATATGATGGCGAAAGTGAAAGCGTTTGCGCAGAGAGACAGAGTGATTCACTGCACTCAGCGCATAGCGTCATAAGCACTCGTGTAAACGAAACGATTCACTGGCTCTTATTGGCTGACACATCGTGTGATACTGTCTCTTGCCTCTGCGCAGCTGGCACGTCTACCCTTTGTATGTGCTCCCAAGTATAGTTTACGTATGTTAGACGAGCGTACACAATTCTTGCGTTTCTAGACTTTTCTTTCGAGTTTTGGACAAAACAACATAATCGCGTTTTAATGAATGTCTCTATGAGGGGTTTATATCAGTTTGGATTAAATCGGTGGTACAAAAATCGAGGACAGATTTAGAAACATTTTAATTTTTCCATTACTTTTTCCATTTTGACGAAAAACAGTGTGTAAAGCTAACTGGCCGTCATCACTAAGACACATTTTTAAAGTTTTACTCCCTTTTTTCGTAATTGATTTCGATAATTTTTATTCAATATAGATACTGTCGTAAACATTTTTATCTAAAGATTTCACCCGGTTCCTCTTGTTACGACAGTCTTACGGATCGTCGAGTTGTTTAGTGGGAACAAAATATAAGCACCAATGAAGTCACTAATTACCAGCTTCAATTAGTCACAGATAACAAATTGAAATCAAGAAGAAACTCTCATACAATAAAACAAGTTAAATTTGTTCACACCCAATCATAATGTCAACTCATAGAGTTCCGCACTAATTATACCATAATATTCATTTTTCGCAACAATCACTTGATTCGCACTCCCCCCCCCCCGGTGCTGGACTGTTGCTTATATAGGCCCCGCAGATAATCCAGAATAATTTTTCTTACTCATGACCGCGTGCCAACATAAGGTGCGTTGTCACAAGGGCTAGAACAATCTAGAGGCCACTTTACTGCACGGCCTTGACCGATATGTTGCTCAGCTATCCAAGAAACGCGTAGAACTATTACGGAACTGCACCTGCAAACTTTTCGAGAGCGTTACGTACTTATTGCAGCACTACATTTTTCCCCATTCAACGTTAAAAATATATCAAAAAGTAGATATTAGCGTTTATAATATTTTCTCTTACTCTTTGCAGAACTCAATAAATTTTCTATCCTCCATTCCTACATTTTTCACAACTCTGTCTTTAGGTTAACCACACCATATTTTTCTTGATCAAATACTTCGTGCGCGGAACGATGACGCATCTACGGTGATTCCATCCAGCATCAGTGGAGCCACTCAGGATGCGTCATTGTACTATGGTTTCAAACGTTTGGAATTGAGAGAAGCAGAACACAGATTGTCAGATTGAGAAACAGACTTTTCATTTACAGTAAAAACCATAGGACGTTTCTCAGCGAGATTAACACCTCACTTTCATTTACCTTGTCTTCCGCATTACTGTTCATCCTTCAGATTACATAGATGGCCTTATATTGCCTGTTCCTTAAGTTGTCGTATGTTGTTAGGTAAAACATAAATCAAATAACCTAGGTGAGATCGTATAGACTGAAAGGAACATCGGAGCTTTCAATCTATAAAGAAAACACTTGGGAAGATAGCGAGTTTTGAAAACAAATTGTACTTGATATGTAATAGTGATAGCTGACAGTGACTAGGGTAAATAGAGAAGGGAGGAAGAGGGAGTAAATGTAAACATACCAATGACCAGCGATAAAAAAATAGCTTTACAACTGATTCAGCTAGATGTCGCCGGATGTCAGCTATAAAGTTTTTATTACCACAAGTGTTTGTTCATATATTTCAGATACAAACGCAATTTAAAAACACGTAGATTTCTTCCTCATCTGCAGTATTAAATCGCGTCCCTTCAGTCCAGGAAACCACACACACACACACACACACAAACACACACACACACACACACACACACACACACACACACACACACACACACACACAGTCTCTCTCATTCTTTCCCTCTGTCTCTCTCGCTCCCTTCCTTTCTCTGCCATACAAATCGTTCAGTATAATGTTTTTACTTTTGTTATCATTTCTCCTTAAAATTGAGCATATCTAAGAAGCAAAATAAAATTTTAAATGTCACATAAAAATACGTCTTATTTTTTATAATTAGTAAATATATAAAATAATACCACATTTATTTTGTTGCAAACAAACATCTCCTTCAGCTTTAAGCATTTTACTAATTTTCTCTTCTTTGTACTTGTCTCTACTGACTTCTTAATTTAAGTAGGTTTTTTAAATGGGTTTCGTTATGTTAGTCTCTACCTGAAAGTATCGCCAACTTTTTTCCGATTGAAATGACTTTGGACTTTCTTTATGAATGTTAATAAGTTTAATAACGAAAGATTGATAAAGCTTCAATACGCAGTTTGATCTGAAATCTTCAACAAATAATTCTGTCAAAAATACCTTATTTAGTAAAAAGCAACAACAGGTCGATAGAAACTGCCACTTAGAAAAACTGGCACGCCAGTGATAATGCAGTAAACTCTTCTTGATTTATGTTGGCAAGTTCATCCGATAATATTGTAAGTTGCTAATTACGGTGAACTTATCACAAATTGTCATTACTGCCTATTATTTTTTGTCGCTGTTCCGAACGTGATACTAAACAGTAGAAATACTAACGATTAAATTATTATCTGGGCCGTAAAGCCTTGGTCTTTTGAAATTTTCATGGTGATTAATGGCATTAATGTAATCAGACGTTTTGGCCTCACTTCTGGATTCCATCTTTAGAGAAAGGTCTTCGAAATGGTGACAACGTGTACGCCAGTCAACCACATTACTGTGGCAAAGGCTGTGCGCTTTCTTCTTCTTCAACCTTCGAACCTTCGTATTGTTACGCCATTACACAGCATTCTACCTGTTTCTCCAGACTAACTGGGAAGGACCATACACTGTGAAACAAACAATCAACGATGTTGTTTATCGGATTAAACAGAAAGGACAGCGAAAGTTCAAGGTCGTCCACCTAGATCGCCTGGCTAAGTATTACTTGAGAGACGGTTTGCAGTTCGGGACGAACAGGCTTAAGGAGGGGACTGTGTTACGCCATTACGCAATATTCTACGCGTTTGTCGGCTATTCTCGGAGCCCGACTATAATGTGTGTATGCGTACATATTGCTGCTACTATGAGAAGAAGGACAATTACTGATCCAGAATTCACCGGTCTGCGCACACTCTGTTCAAGGCGACAAGCAATTACGCTCTAGTGTTTTCTAGTAGCGTTGGTGCATAGTATGGATTATTCTCAGCGAGGTATAAATACAATCATTCAGCGACGCTCAGTTTCATTTTAAAAGACGATTTATTCAAGTAAGGTTTGAGTTATTGTCAGGTGACACGATGCGTTTTAAGTGGTGTACTAGTAAAAAGTGATTATAGTGCGGTATTCTTTATAGTAGTTGACATTATTATTTGTGTTGACAGATTAACTTGAATTGTTGTGCGAGAATAATCTCGTTGAGTAAGGTTGTTGATTACAAACTGTTAATTGTGATAATCATCATCGTCATCATCATCATCATCATCATCATCTTCACGGATTAAAATGGTTTGTTCCGGTCTCAAATAGGCAAAGATTACAGCTGGTCACTCCAGGGCTTCCTCGGACGTCCCGCACCTCTCCGTCCTTTCGGCTTATAATTTCAGTTGTTTGGTGATGCGATAGTCATCCATTCGGCAAAGATGTTCCAACCAATTCAGCCGATACTGGGCGATCCAGTCGAGTATATTCATAATATTCAATTCCTGCCGTATATCTGTGTTTATTCTACGATCATGAAGAGTATACTCTGACACGTGCCTGAGAAATCTTATTTCAGCCGCTTAGAAGCGACTCGTCTGGCATTTCGTTAAAGTCTAATTTTCAGACCCATAAAGAAGTGTGGGAAGAGCCATCACCTTGTAGAATTTTAGGCGTGTTCCTTTGCTTGCTGACTTAAGGGTTCTCCTAATGGTCCCGCACGTAAGGTTGAACTCATGGAACTTATTCACAACGTCGTTGCTTGTATTATAAGACACACTGTAGCCCAGGTATTCAAAATTGCTAACTTGTTTCAGGACGGCACCATCTATAACAATTTTTGCGCGTAAATCTTGATAATTAATGCTGGTAGTTAGTAACTTCACTGGTGTCTTGTATTTTGTTTCCACTGTACCATACGACGATCAAAGAGATCGTCGTAACAGTATGTTTTAGGAAACAGCCGTAGGGGAGTTTTAGTCTCATTGTTAGGCTTTCGCGTCAGGCGTCATAATACAACCTTTGCCACAGTACTGTGGTCGACTGATGTACATCTAGTCAGCATTTTTGAAGACCTTTCAATTAAGATGGCCTGCAGAGGTGAGGCCGAAACGTCAGATTACAGTAATCAGCATGAAATGTTTTGAAGACCACTACCTTTCAGCTTTTATAATAATTTAAATAATTATGACGCTGTGAAAGCCTAAGAAACGGACTAGGAAAAACACAGTTTTGTGTAAACACTTATAATCAACAAATTCTTTATACCAACTTTTACAGTGTAAGATAATGCTATGACGGAATTTACATTAGCTAAACTGTGTAATAAATGTTTATAGGTCTAAAAAATGCAATTAAAAAGTTTGTACATTGAGTAGTGTTAAAAATAATATGTTGGAGCAATTAGTAAATTACAACACGGCCGCAGTTGTCAAGAATATGATATATGTTTGCCGGTCTAAAACCTCGAACAGACAAATAATTTTTCAATTTTTTAATTAACTCATTGACTTTAATTTCCGACAGCATCGCTATTTATTTATAACTGTCTCATCTTAATCTCTCTGTTCCCCTTTACGACTATCAACTATCAAAATTTTATAATATTCTACAAAATAAAATTCTATTCTACGTATACCAGTAAAATTATATTTTTGTACTATTATACTCTATTGTATTACTTGACATAATTTAATTTAATTTTTCTCTAAGATACTGCAGTCTACCTGGTTCTAGTTTCCATGATCGTAGATATTCGGCAGGTATAAGTTTGCAATACAATATCTTTGAGGTCTCGCACAGTAATGGCTTCTGCTCCGCACAAGTGTTTTTGGGAATTATTTATATTAAAATTAATGCTCCCCTTTGCGCAGATGATGCTGGCAGCATTTCTAACCTCTTTACTCACTTTAATGTCCACAGATCACCTTATATTATGTCCATATTACGTATTATACCCAAGAATTGTTTATAACACTATAATGTAATTAGTAATTTTATAGGTTATACGACTCTTATAATTTTACAAATTATTTAAAAAACCTATATTAGTGAATGGCGAATCTTTAATACAATGAGCATGGTTTTGTTAAAATACATACGAGGGTTTTGATGCAATGGTTTTGTTACAAAGTGTTTAATGCAAATAAAAGTATATCGAGATCAGAAGGGCAGTGTTCGTATAATGTCCGAACAAAACTCTATTTTTTATAAATAAACAGAAGAAAACATATCCCAAAACGCCTCATACAAATAATTCTTTAAAATAAGGAAACTCAAATTAGCAAATGCATTCCCTCTAACCCGGGAACTGTACGGAAAGAAAAATCTTTCCAGAAGTGCGAAAGTCCGCCATTATAGCACTGTGATCAGGCCGGTGATCATGTATGTAGTGGAAACAATGTGCTTTCAAAATTTAAAACCTTTCCTTAAATTTGAACGAAGAATATTCTTCGGAAAATATATGGCCCCAAGAAAACCGAATATGAGTACAGGCATAGACCCAAAGAAGAGTGTACAGAGATCTACAAGATCTGGAAACGCTTTCCGAAGGAAAAGACTGAGATTTCTTGGTCATATGGTTCGGATGGGTCGATCCAGATTAAATAAAGGAATTGTCAACTATATCTGGCAACTTTCCAGCCTAAACGGATACACCAAACAACTCAAGGAGGAAATGATGAAACTGGGTATCTCTTTGAACGACTGTGTGGATAGAAATACATACTATAACGGGTGTAATAATAATAACAACTTCGCTTTTTCAATCATAACAAATCATTTTAAAATGTATTAAATAGAATTTCCAAAATATTCCGAATTAAAATTTCTTCATTATTATTTGCATAATATTATTCTTTTGTATGTGTTTGTCATACATATAATTATTGCTACAATACAAATAACATTACACACTATTCATAGATATAAGACACATGATATAGATTTACAAGTAGGCCTATAGATAAAAATTCTTATAATATATAATTTTGGTCTCGACTTGCTCAGATTGTATTTTTTTTAATTCTTTATTTTTTTTATGTTATTGCATATTAATAAGATATTAATATAATTAAGATATTAATTATAATTAATATAATTAATTAATAAGATATATTAAGATATTATTAAGATAGTATATTGATATGACATATCAATCAATATCAAAATTTCTTTAAATATTTCTACTATGTTATAATTTAAAAAAATATAATTTCGTAAATTTGAAATATCATTATCAACTACTGTAATTTAAGCAATTAAATTTAACAATTATTAATTCTATTTTTAAGTTATTATTGTCTCTTTACTCTTTTTTAATGTCTTTATTGAATCTTTGGTTGACCAGTAAATATGGTTTTATGTCACCTTATTTCGGTGCGGTGATACTCAGAGATTCCTCTGATCCTCCTGGAGTCCTTTGTCTAGTCCTCCTGGTCCGCTTAATATTCAGATGACTCGTATGGCACTGCTGGGACATAGACCTTGGATGTGGACGCTCCCTCGTCGGGCATAATCTCTGGCTGCAGCGGTGATCCAAGGAAAAAAAGAGATCAAGGCTGGTGAGCCTTGCGTATTTATACTCTCGGGCGTAAAAATCATGTTTCGACAGTTCTGTGCACGATTTAGTTTGTCAAGCGTCCCTTCACAGACTCGATTATTTTTCACATTTATTTTAATTATATTCGCAACATGCGAAGTCTATTGCTTATTAATCGATGTTCATATGATCGGTAATTTTTATATGTATAATTTTATGTTAACAGTTTTTTATACTTTAATAGTTCTTGGTTCTATTCACTTTCATTTACACTGTATTAATACGTATTATTTGTTTCACACTAGATTTTGAATATGTGTGCGTTTTATATTATTAATAACATGGAGTAATTTGTTTTGTCATATCATACGCGCATTTACCAAAATTTAAATTACTTATTTAATTACACTTATTCAGGGGTGACGCTATGCAGGAATCAACTGGCTTCACACACGCATATAAAATACACATGTACACAAGCTCAGCTGAGTATCGCGTGACCTTCCTGTACCGACCGGCAAATACGGTGTTCCCCTTCACTGTTTACTTACAGTTTCAATATCCATTATTTATAAATACTAATAATATTATTTATTTATTCCAATTTAGCAAGTTTTTATAACTAATTGCAACAATGCACAGTAACGTACGCAGACGTACTGTTGTAATACAGAAACGAAATTCAAAATCTTGAGCTTCTCTGAGGTGAGTAGAAGACGAGAAATGGGTGGACAGTGGAAAGGAAGGCGGCGCATATATGCATATGAGAGCATTCTGGCAGAAGAAGAAAAGGAAATGATACTTGTGTGGTCAACGGCTGGCCTGTTTATGTGACAGAAAAGAAGAAAACAAAACAAAAATCCCAATGCAATGAAAATGTTTACTGAATGAAGAATTTGAAGGTGGCGAAGCTGATTGTGGCGTGTATACCAAATTGAACAAGAACTGGATGGACAGAACAGGCCATAAGTCTGCATCATAGACAAAATGTATGATGATTTGGATTGAGTCATTGCTTGCTATATTTTTGACTGTATGGTATTGTAGAATAAATGTGTTATTTCCATATATTGCGTTAAAAAGTGTACTGCATTTTAACCGATATGATGCTTCATTTCTATTTGCTTTTATTTAAATTATAATTTTAGGAAACCCTTTTTAAATATTAAGTGGATACTCGTTGTTCCTAAAACGTCAAGGAAAATACATGCTTCTTCTCTAAGTATACGAACATGCCGATGTAGCATTACTGGTAGACTGCAGCTTACTGTGAGACATTACTGTACTGTACGACAGTGATGCCATAACATATGTATAGATTTGAATAGGAGCGAACATGTCGAAGATGCTTATTGTACTACAGTACTGTGCAGCTTACTGTTACATGAACCAAGAACAAATTATTTTGTTTTTGCCTCACAGAAGATAGCAGTGTAATAAGGTGGCGCGCTACCTGACTGGTTCACTAGAATCTCATAACTTCCTTAACTCCTCTGGCACGTCACTCGAAACATCTGTATACAAAAGAGTATTGCGTGTTTCAATTACGAAAACACTCAACATTGTCAACTAGGTGATCAAATATCTACTTTGGATGAAAAAACTTCTTCAATATTATCATATTACAGTTAAACTAGTAGGTGGAAATGTTTATAAATGAAACGTTTATTTCACACATTATAATAGATATTTTTATTTTATCGTATTAAGTTTTATTGGAACAGAATTGTTTAAAGCTTACAATTTTGAAAAATATTTGTACAAATTTTAAAAATAAATTATTGTACAGTACTTGTAAACTTATGTATAACTATATTTTTTTAATTTTTAAGTTTTTTTATCTTATGGTCAAGACTAGTCTTTCTACTGGCTGCTTCGCAGTCTACCAGAAAGGCTGCATCGACATGTTCGTACCCTAAGGCCAGCAGCCGTAGATTGATGAGTGACGAATCGCTCGTCCCTCACAGGATAGCTAGAACACTTTTCGAATATAGAGAGAAGTGGTGTTACAAAGTAAATACCATTAGGGCGGCGGTTAACACAGTTGTTCTTTTGCTAATGGATACCTTTGATAGTTCCGTAGAATAAGGTACTAGTTAGCAGCAGTGAGTCACCACACTGTATCGTAGTAGGGGAAAATTTTTCGAACGTTAAAAATACATTTGCGAAGCACTTTTTCCTCTAAGACCAAAAAGGTAGAAATCCTACGAGTAGTACTGGATTCCTTTACTCTTCTTGTTAAAAACTTAACTAAGGCTTAAGTAATGAAAAAGTTTCATATATATATTAACCTTCACTTATTACGGAAATATAAATCAAAAACTAAATAAAATATTTAAAGATACTAATTTTAAAATATCTTATAATAGAGATAATATAATTTTTAATAAAATAAAACCTAAAACTAAATCCAATACTCACAATAAAAATGGAATATATAAAATAGAATGTCCAGATTGTAATAAATTTTACGTGGGCCAGACGAAGAAAAAACTACGAGATAGATTCGTTCAACACCGCAATGCATATTTAAAACCAAATATTTATAAATCTAATTTAGCCACACATTGTCTAAATAATAACCACCAGTTTCCAAACATTGAAAATATAAAATTAATTAAAAACATACAAAAAGGTCAAAAAATGAATATTTGGGAAAATCTTAACATTTACAAACACAATAACAATAATTTATTAATTAAAGAACAAACCCAAATAAAAACAAAACAAGACGATCTATTTAAAATTATAAATTTACTAAAAAATAAAAATAAAAATGAACAAAATATAAACAAAATTTCAAATATAACCGAGAAAACAGCTGCTGAAGAAAATAAACATTAAAACAATCGTTAACTAATCGACCTAAATCGATTATCAGTTATTTTATTTTACATTAAAATCGATACAAATTCGATTATTCGTTAATTTTATATTAATAGAATTATTTCGATTGTTATTAATTCACTTACAAACCTTTGACGATACTGATATTTTTCAGTGAAACGTGCGTCAGGTGTTAAAAAGAATATACAATATTATCTACTTGCAGAAGAAACAAATTGAAAACATCACAAAATATATATATATATATATATATTGCAAACGATACAAATTAAAACTGCATAGATAGGTTACATTGAAATTATTACAACAGAGTCTATATCTGGAGGTAAGAAAATTTTATTGATTAACACATTAAAATTTACTATTGTCTTATTACTTTATAATATAAAATTGCTTAATAAATAATTGTCTTTAAATAAAGGAGTCTGTTGGCTTGATTTACATATATGTTACTTGTATGTAGAATTCCAACTGTTTGCGTAGACACCAGGCGGTCCCCACGCTCCTCGTCTGCACCGCTGCGACTCTGCCCGTCGACCGAACGAAGCTCACTAACGCTCAAATATCTACGTCGCGGCGCACACATGCACTGCGATATGAAACTGTTATTGTTTATAACTTAAATAATCTTAATCTCAGGGATCAAAACTGGGTAAAAATATATCGTGTATTAAGCTTACACAAATCCGGCTTCTTGAAGTGTTCTCACGTTAACTCAAAATATCTCGTTAGATATTTTGCCCCTAAACGGAAATCTTCCACTTTCCGCGAAAAAGCACTACAGTACGATATGTTTAAAATTATTTGAGTTCTATACTGGCAATGGTAACGAAGAACTCAAACTGTGAACCAACTTCTAAGTCTTAAGAAAACCGACTTTTCTTGTCACGAAAAACTCGTGACAGCGAGTATATCTTTCTATGGCAAGACTTCGGAAAGCACTGAACCATCCGTACTTTGTCAGCGTCCGACTCTAATAATTTTTAGACCTTCTTATTGGTGGAAACTCTAGCAACGTTATAGATTTCCTTAATGATAGCCAGAAATCAGGCTGAAACTCTGTCCGATTCTGCAAAGGCCTGTCTAGATTTAATCTACAAATTTTATTACTTTCTTGGAGATAACGAAAATAAAAGAAGACTGATTTCATTTAAAAAAAACATAAAAATTATAGTTGTGGAAAGTTGAGTATATGGACAATGTAGCTTATAACCATGAGAATACACTGCCCAAGTTTCAGAACGTAATGTTTTATTTTTCAACGAAGTTATTAAATAAAATGTAAATCACCCGGGCACTTACACACAAATATTTCACATGACATAAAAGAGTATAAAATTGTGAACATTCTGACATAACATATTTTTTAAACATAGCTTAGTTCAAAACGTATGACTACTTTACAAAGGAAAGAACAAAATCAATTTAAAACATGTCTATGGCCGTCAGAAAATGTGTTATAGCATTAGTATCCCTATTATATGAACTTCATATTCTGTGTTTTGTTGCCATATATATGATAAAAATATATGTTTTGTTGCCCTCCTGTTAAAAATATGATAGTTCTTTATTTAAAGAATAGATTTACTTCTTCTTCTTCATCTTCTTCTGTACGTCACGGAGTAGGCACTTTGCCTGTTCCGTCTCCATCTCGCTCTCGGTCTTCCTACATCTCTTGTACCAAACTGTCTATATCGAAACGCAACCGTAGGTAGTCGTCCATCCTCCATTATGTCCAGATGCTGAAACCATTCTCTGCGATATGTCTATATGTCTGGATTTTATCATTAATGGAGAATACCTGTAACTCTTCTCTAATACTCTCATTGGGCAAACGATCCTGTCTCGTACAACCCTTTGCCCCTCTCAGAAACTGAATTTCCAAAGTTTGAATCTGGTTCTTTTCTTTTTCTTTAGAACCCATTTTTCACGTCCTAATAGTAAAATAGCCACTGTCACTGTTATATAAAATTTAAGCCTTGTGTCTACTTGATTTACTCTTTTACCAAATAAACATGCGCAGATGTTACATGGTGGTACGCAAAATGCAAGTGAGTCCCTAAATAGCGTCATATAGGCAAGACTGCCAATAACAAATTTCATTTTGAGAAGTGTACCTTGGAATTAAGTGTGTATGAAGTGTAATTGACTCATACAAGAAAAGAACCTTGTAAAATATAAAATACTGAGTAAATTAGGAATTTTACCTAGAAGGAACTGCATTGAAAGAAAGAAAAGTGTCGATAAGTTAAGAATTAAAAAAGCCAAAAGGCAAGTCAAGAAATTAAAAAAAAAAACAATAGCCAGAAAAAAATTGGAAAAAACCTATCAAGAACAAGAGGACCTAGACAACTCCTATTATGAAGCTGAGATGAATTAAGGTAGTTCTACTTTCAAATTTACCTTACTTTTATCTTTAAAGTGCTTTTTCCGAAAATTTGTTTTTTTACATTCAGGGTACATTTTCTCAAATACCCCTCAAGATATTTAGATAATTCTTTTTGTGTTGCTAGGTTGACCTAGCTGCACATGTTAAGCAGAGGTTTTTTTAATTATCAACTCAGTTAAAATAATAATCTACTCTAAATTAAGAATTTAAGAGTTAAAAAAAACAATATATATATATATATATATATATATATATTACGACACAAATTGCAAATATAATGTATTTGTGTTTGAGGAGCCCCACGTTCTTTGAGACGCCAAACTTATGCAAATTTACAGATGACAGTTTAATATACTGTAACTTATGGAGGTTGTATAACTATATCAGGAGTAATTATAATAAGAGTATTATATTTATGAGTATTTAAAATTCATATTTATTGTTTACTCAATCTTATAAATAATAAACATCATTAATAATCTTCGGTCACGATATTGCTCATTAGTAAACGTTTCTCTCTTATACTATGCAGTGTTACACATATTTAAAAACCCTCTTACATCTAGACATGTTAATAATCTTAATCTAGACATATTAATAATCTGATTTGCTAATAAAATATAAAATTAAAATATAATTTGAATTGAATTCTTTTAATTCAGGTCTGACCTAAACTCGCTCAGTCTATACCAACGTTTTAAATTAAATTTAAATTTATATTAATTACTTTTAGACTGGCCTTTGTTTTATATTCACATTTATTATTCTTTTCTATAATGCAAATATCAAAATCAATTTAACTATTTACTTTGATAAACAAAATCTACTCTCTCAAAGTTAAATTTTTTTATTTTATTATTTCTTTATATGCGATCGCTCATTCTTACGATTAAACATTTATCTACATTTCTAAAATATTATTTTTAATTATAATTTTTTCTTTGTTTTAATTTATTGTCTTTTGATATAGTCTTTATGAGCTCTTTTAAAAATCATTTAGAAATGCATTATGCATGTCACCTCGAGTTCTGATGATCTTACGACTTATTGGCGGGGTCCAGCTTTGTCCAGAGTTAGTTTTCCATTCCTCCTGGCCTGGCGTGGTCCTGGATACGTCTAGAGTCCAGAGTCGTTCTCCAGCAGTGTGTGGTCCTGGTTACATCTAGAGCCCAGCGTCGTTCTCTAGCAGTGTGTGGTCCGCTTCAGAGAGTTGTTACCTGCTGCAAGGTGGATCTTAAACATCGTCTAACGTCCAGCATCCCTCGTCGCTCTGGTAGCTTCTCCGTAGATAGTCTTGGTAGGCTTAAACGGTCCCTGTACTTTACGTTTTCCGGAATATTGTCACATAATTAACGAACGTTATATTCTTTCGTTAATGAGAATTGTAATAAAAATAAAACTGTTCTGCCGACGCACAGCATGTCCGACTGCAACTGTGTCTTGAAATTAAGAGAAGGGTTTTCGGTCGAACCCTCAATTTATACCCTCTCGAGATTCCGAGCCAGTTGGCTCCAAAATCGTCCTGTCGATACCTGCAGATCGCCTGATAGCCCCCACTCCCGAACCTTTTCATATATTTGCAATTATTTGCAAATAGCAATGTTTTGTACGGAATCAAGGTAGCACAAATCATAGCTAATTCTATTAAGCACTCACTGTATTAATTTGAGCGTCAGAGGGTAATTTGCGTATTTGTTGGCACGTTTATTTCGCACTGAGTTCGCGTAGCGTGTCCTATTAACGTCATCTTTTCACAGATGAAAAGATATAAAATAAAATTTACACGCACTTTGGTGCCTTTGGTTTGTTTATACACTAATTAGTTTTCGCACAGTGAATTAAAATAATTATTTTATTAATTACTTGGGGCGGATTGCTGAGATTTCTGTCTGTACTTGCATCACTAACACACACAAGACACACGCGTAACACACATACAATTGAGCAGGTGTTCTCTGCTTGTCGGAACAGGTTAATTTCTTCCCTAATCTAACAATGAAATATTTTTACAATCTCAGACCTGTCCATTTACCCTTAACTTATAATAATCCTACAAATTTTATATTTATTCAAATTAATGCCTAATACAGCATATGGCTGTATCGTTGCATTATTCCTCTGCTTGAAAAAAAAAATGTCATGAATATTTATTTATTAAATTTTGGTCTATTTGTTCTAGACAAATACAATCATATTATATTCGCTTAACTTAACTTTGCATCAGTTAAACAACACATAATAATGAGTAGGTCAGTAACTCTCGCTTTAGGTGGAATGCAATATTCACTCCTCCATCATAACAGCTGATTGGTGCGTTGACCTTGGACTGGCTCAGTGTCCTTGTTCACTTCTCACTCCCTCTTACATTATTCATACGTAGATTTTCTTGAATGGCGTCGCATGATATTTGCCGATGTCTCTTCCTTCCTCTCATCGTATACGATGTACGTGTGTCTTCCCACGCGTTGTTTCAACGTATAAGGTCCGTTGTACAGCTGGAAGAATTTCGTCGCTGTGTTGTCACTGCGTTTTCCTACAGGATTAGCTTTCAACAAAATTTGTTCTCCTACGTCAAATCGTTGTAATTTATGCGTTCTATTGTACTTTTCTATCCTCTTGTTACCTTGTTCTACGATGCGTTGTTTAGCATACTCCACCTTTAGACTTAATGGAATAGGTACGTTTTGATTCTCTGGCTTGCTTACATATTTGGTCCAGAATCTAACAGGTTTTTTTTTTTCTTTATCTAGTTCGATTGGCGTATAACTTGTTGCTTCGCTATAATTTTCATTTATTGCTTTCTCAAAGAAAAGGTAAATACTCTGCCCATTTGTTGTGTTTATCGTGACAGTAGATTCGTAGATATTTACCTAACTCTTTATTTACACTTTCCGCAAGATTTCCCTGTGGGTGTCGTACCGATGTGAGTACAGGTTGGATTCCATTTTCACAAAGGGTCCTCTCCCATACCTCGCTCTGGAACTGTACTCCTTGCCAAGTACCTTCTTCATTTTACCATATGCTAGGAATGTATTTCTGCAAGAGTATTTTCAAAACAACTTTTGTTGTGGGTCGCATAATTGGATACAGATGGACGGCTTTGGAAAATACATCAATACAAACAAGTATGTGTTTCACTCCCCGACTTGATCTCGGAAGTGGTCCAAGAAAATCCAATGCAATTAGCTCCCCTTTCTGGTCCTTTTGGATATTCTGCATTTCCACATATGTATGCCATCTTTCACTGTGTAATTTTACATTTCCTTACTCATACATTCTTACCTTCGTTTCTTAACTCTTTTCTTAACATGAACATTACTTATACAATACATTAAATTCCATTACCCTTTTATTCCATTTCTTTACTATTACCTTTCTGATCGCTAATAATTTTCTTCATCCTTACCATTACTTTCTGAAATACACCTTTTTTGTTAGCTTCGTAGTGAGTCATTATCGGCTACAGATGACTACCTTAGAAACACGTCTATATCCAGACTTTTATGAGCTTAACTGTACTCGATGTTTTAATCGTAGTATTTGAGGTCTAATTAATCTCTGCCCTTGACTTTCACTATCGCTGTCTTCTGTGTCCTTGCCTTTCCACTAAGGTATGAAGATTTCGCTTGATCAGCTGTTCTGACAATTATAACATTGATTTCTCATCTGTAATCATTTCTTCATACTAATAACACATTGATAATAATATTCCTTACAATCATTTCTTACATATTTCTTTACATATTATCATTCCTTACCATTAATAATACATTTCTTAATTAACCTTTTATCTTATTAATAATTAACCGTAATATTTTTCGTTTAAATAATTATTTATTCACATTTAATAGAGCATTGAGTTCAGTGTGTCGTTTGATTTTACACCCCTCCTTATAAAAATGCATTGGGTCCGTCAACAGGAAATTCAGTGTTCCTTTGACGTGTACTCACCGCCTTGCTTACCATTGTTCTCACCCTCGTGTAAACAACGTCCGCATTCCAGTGTAGCATTGCGACTCTGCACTCATCAGATGTGACGAATAACCTCTCTCTCTCTTTCTCTCTTTGTTCCATAATTCTCTCGCCCTGCATGTGTTGCGTAGGGTCAGTCCGTTTGAAGCCCTATATAAACAGCTGTTCGCTTTTTCGCGCGTCGTTTATGATAATCTTTGTAGTTTTTATAGTTATTGTGATTATCATTATGATTATCGTTCACTCGATAATTGCTGTGCGTACCCTTGTCGCGTGTGATTTGTTTCAATCGTGTTACCTTTTTGATTCTCCTACTCTGTGTGCAACCAACACTTTGGATATTTTCGCCAACACGGTACGAGTGTTTAATTAAATGTATTTTACATTCTTCACTACAGTTAATTATTGTATTAGAATTATCATCAGTAATTATGAACGTCTGTTCTCTCTTACTTCCAATTACAATTGTTTCTTCTACTGCCGCTGTGCGCGTATTTATTTCTTCGAGTTTTGTAGTCAGTTGCTCTTTAAACTCTTTAAATTCGGCTTTAAAGTCGGCCCCAATTTCTTCACTATTCTTTTGCATTTGCTTTGTATTACATTCTTTTAACTCTTCTATTTGCTTTCTATTTTCCTCTTTTTGGTTTGTAATTAATTCGTCCATAAAGGCATGCATCATCTTTTGTAATGCCTCCATATTTAAGCCTTCGGGTGCTGCCATAGTGAAGTATTATTAAAATATTTATTTATAATTTATTATTAGTGAACCGTATGCAGCTTTTATTGATTTATTGTTGAATTATTATTTATATATTTTTATTTACTCCTGTTACAATTACACCTGTTTATTGGGTGGGCGCCAGTTGCGTTATTACAATACAATACACACAACAATTTTAAAATACTAACATACAAAATGAATTAAAATATAATATTAGTTATATCATATAACTCATCAAACACTGGAAATCATAGAGCATACATTAATTATTAAATGTAGGCGTTTCTTGCCACAAGTTGACGGGCGACAAAATTATACAACGACACAAATTGCAAATATCATGTATTTGTGTTTGAGGAGCCCCACGTTCTTTGGGACGCCAAACTTATGCAACTTTACAGATGACAGTTTAAGATACAGTAATTTATGGAGGTTGTATAACTATATCAGGTGTAATTATTATAAGAGTATTATATTTATGAGTATTTAAAATTCATATTTATTGTTTACTCAATCTTATAAATAATAAACATCATTAATAATCTTCGGTCACGATATTGCTCGTTATTAAATGTTTCTCTCTTATACTATGCAGTGTTACACATATTTAAAAACTCTCTTACATCTAGACATGTTAATAATCTTAATCTTGACATGTTAATAATCTGATTTACTAATAAAATATAAAATTAAAATGTAATTTGAATTGAATTCTTTTAATTCAGATCTGACCTTAACTCGCTCAGTCTATACCAACGTTTTAAATTTAATTTAAATTTATATTAATTACTTGTAGACTGGCCTTTGTTTTATATTCACATTTACTATTCTTTTCAATAATGCAAATATCAAAATCAATTTAACTATTTACTTTGATAAACAAAATCTACTCTCTCAAAGTAAAATTTTTTTATTTTATTATTTCTTTAAATGCGATCGCTCATTCTTACGGCTAAACATTTATCTACATTTCTAAAATATTACTTCTAATTATAATTTTTTCTGTTTCAATTTATTGTCTTTTGATATAGTCTTTATGAGCTCTTTTAAAAATCATTTAAAAATGCATTATGCATGTCACCTCGAGTTCTGATGATCTTACGACTTATTGGCGGGGTCCAGCTTTGTCCAGAGTTAGTTTTCCATTCCTCCTGGCCTGGCGTGGTCCTGGATACGTCTAGAGTCCAGCGTCGTTCTCCAGCAGTGTGTGGTCCTGGTTACATCTAGAGTCCAGCGTCGTTCTCTAGCAGTGTGTGGTCCGCTTCAGAGAGTTGTTATATGCTGAAAGGTAGATCTTATACATCGCCTAACGTCCAACATCCCTCGCCGCTCTGGTAGCTTCTCCGTAGATACTCTTGGTAGACTTAAACCGTCCCGGTACTTTACGTTTTCCGGAATATTGCCACATAATTAACGAACGTTATATTCTTTCGTTAATGAGACTTGTAATAAAAATAAAACTGTTCTGCCGACGGACAGCATGTCCGACTGCAACTGTGTCTTGAAATTAAGAGAAGGGTTTTCGGTCGAACCCTCAATTTATACCCTCTCGAGATTCCGAGCCAGTTGGCTCCAAAATCGTCCTGTCGATACCTGCAGATCGCCTGATAGCCCCCACTCCCGAACCTTTTCATATATTTGCAATTATTTGCAAATAGCAATGTTTTGTACGGAATCAATGAAGCACAAATCACAGCTAATTCGATTAAGCACTCACTGTATTAATTTGAGCGTCAGAGGGTAATTTGCGTATTTGTTGGCACGTTTATTTCGCACTGAGTTCGCGTTGCGTGTCCTATTAACGTCATCTTTTCACAGGGATAACAATAAAATTTACACGCACTTTGGTGCCTTTGGTTTGTTTGTATACTAATTAGTTTTCGCACAGTGAATTAAAATAATTATTTTATTAATTACTTGGGGCGGGTTGCTGAGATTTCTGTCTGTACATGCATCACTAACACACACAAGACACACGCGTAACACACATATAATTGAGCAGGTGTTCTTTGCTTGTCGGAACAGGTTATTTTCTCCCCTAATCTAACAATGAAATATTTTTACAATCTCAGACCTGTCCATTTACCCTTAACTTATAATAATCCTACAAATTTTATATTTATTCAAATTAATGCCTAATACAGCATATGGCTGTATCGTTGTGAGAAAAATAAATGGTTAAATATGAATTAAAGAAGCTGATCATTATAGTCGATAAAATATTAATAAAAGTATACTCAATAACAAAGAAAACTCTTGGTCCATATAAAAGAAACCATCTATATAAAACCTCAGTACAACATCAATATACCCAGTAGGTTGAGGAGCAGTGAATGAAAAGATAAATGAAAAAAATAAATGAAGTAAGATGAGGAGCAGTAATGAAAAGGTAATAAGGGGCAAATTATTAAATTAAGAAGCAGAAAACCCCAAAATACAAAACCGATAATATACTCATAAGGAGCTATAAATGAAAAATTAATGAAAAAGAATAATCAAGTAAGGTTCTTTGAATTGATGACATAAGGACATGAAAACACGAAATAAGAAAATACTTATAGAATAAAAAAGAAGAAGCAAACTATGTCAAGTTTCACAGAAGGAATATAGAAACAAGAAAGGCTATTCCCAAGATATTATGAAAGAAAACATACACAATTTAAACAGAATTAAACCCAATAGATGTTAGACCCAGTAACTCAAGTTACAGGATATATTACTATTAAATAAATTGTAAAATAAATGTAAGCATAATTTAAGAACAAACTAGAAACAAACAAAGGACTACCATAGTGTAGAAACAAACAAAAGACTACCGTTAGTGTAGAGAATAAAAGGTGAAATACCCTAACAAAATATAATAATAATTAGAGACGACCGTAAGTGTAGTGAATAACGAAGTGAAAAAACTATAATAAATAAATAGTGAAGGAAATAAAAATGATTTAAAAGACTACCATAGTGTAGAAACAAATGAAAAGACTACCATTAGTGTAGAGTGTTACAATAAAAAAACCTAAAAATAAAAGACAGTCAAGGACTGAGAATATGATTAGTAATAAGAGTGTTTGGAAATTTGTATATAAAAAATAATAGATATAAGATGTTTTTATTATAGTTAAATTGTTACAAAAAGAAACATAAATACAAAGGACAGTTAATGACTGAAAGTATTATTAGTAATAAGATGTTTTATTTTTAATCAAATTATGTATAGAAAATGATAAGGATAAGAGATTTTTGTTATAATTGAATAATACAGTTAAAGATGATAGGTATAAAATTGTTTTGTTATAATTAGGTGATATGTGAAAAATAATAGATATAAGATGTTATGTTGTATTTAAATAATGTTCAATAATTTCAAAGTTTTGTTAAGGCAGAGAAGGCAAGAAGATAATATGAATATATTTTTTAATTGTAAACCATATAGAGAATAATATAACAAACTAATTAAAAAACTCAATAGAAAAACAAAACAGTATTTTAGATCAAAATCAACTACTACTCTAGACTCAAATCCAAATGAATAAATTCAATAAAACTGTATATAATTAATAGAAACTAGTCAATGTAAAATAAAGGTATGTAGATATAATCAGCACAGATACAAATAATAATAAATGTAATGACCAAAGGATAAAATTAACTTTATTTGGAAATATGTAATACAAGGCCTAACAAGGAACTCAATGCAGATAAAATGTAAATTAATCAATATTGAAGTATTATAACAACAAATTATTAACAACAAGCAATAATCATGAAGTGAGTAAAATTATTTAAAGAAAATGTTAACATAAAATCACTTGTAAATCATTTAATTACTAATTATGTAAAAAATAATAAAGCCTATAAGAAATATCAAAAAATGTAAATTTTGGGTTTTATTTGAACTTAAAATAGGTCAAGTTATATATTGAATTATGTAAAATTAGAACAAGAATATTGCTAGATAGTTAAATGTTCATACAATTAATAAATAATTAAGTTATAGCAATAAATAGGAAAAATTGTCATATAATTTTATAAGATGAAATCAAATCTAAGGCATGCAGCTGTTTACAGACAATGGGAAGGAGAATAAGATATTTTGGAAATTACCACCTAAAACGACGATTTTAAGTCATCAGTCAATTGTTAAACGTGAACGTGTACGGATCAGAAAGTACCGACAGAAGATCTACAGTTTATAAATAGTTTGAGAAAATTAAAGAACAACCTCAAAACATACTACAGAGGTTACCGAGTGAAAATTAACAACTAATAACTCAACTAACAACCGAAACTGAAACAGAACAACAGTAATAATACGATCCAGCACGGCGGCACAAGGAATCAACCGCCATATTGAAAAATTCACACAACACCAATATTAATAGAACAACGATCTCAACCAGATTTTTGAACACGGAACACAGCACAATTAATCCAGCACCAAACAACATCGCCGAGGAGAAGAAAACACTTCACACAATTATCCAGAGGTACTACAACATCGCAGAGTACGAGATCCACATTTATATTTGAGGGAGAAGATAAAACATAGCAGTTGGCGTTGGGTAGCAGAAACCTGAAGCGGACGGCAGCCATACTTTATTTGCCGAGCGAGATGGACACAGCCTCCAGGAGCCAGTGACGTCATTCTACGACTTGGTTCGAATTTTGTACTTATTCACTGACATTATTTTCTGAATTATGTTATTTTTATGCAATAATAGTCAAGATTGAATTAATTGTAAGTACTGTATCTTGTTGCTTGCCCTTCTCTGACCATTTCAACAGTTCAAAGAACTCAACTAATTAATTTTTGTAATACTATATTTTTGTCTTGTATCACTATCGACCTGAGACGAGTCTTAGCCACAGCCATTATCGGCGTGCGTAAGATTGGCGCAATTTAAAAAAAAATAAATATCAGAATTGTTTCAAATACTTGTGTTTATTATTATTTGTATTATAAACATTAGTTTTTTCTTTCTTCTTAACCTAATTTAGAAGGATTAGAAAAATAAACCAAGAAGAAGAAGAAGAAGAGGAGCTGAGTTAGAAGAGAGAATACTTTGATACAATAGACATAACAAGATTAACATTAGTGAAACAAATATTTCTACACACAATAACTAATTCACGGTGAAGCAATTAATCGAAAATAAATAATAATAATTAATTAATTACTAAATTAATATAACAATAAATTTTTTTTTATTTGTAATTCAGTTTTATTACAAATTGGCTTTTCCAACGTGGAGCTTTATTTAAAACCTTCATCATTTGTGATAAACCCAGTTTTATTACAATATACACTGTATTTAATATTCAAACAGTTTTTGCTACAGTCTACTTCTTCATGTATATAATATATTCAATATTTATAATATACAAATATACAAACATAAAACACAAAACAAACGAATACCTGAACAAATACAAATCAACACAAAACATGACAAAATTTTCGAAGTACTCAATATCGTGAATACACAAAATACTAATATATATAACATATTTAAAAATATATAATTTTTTTCTCTCGACTTAACAAAAACCCTCTGCTTAAATTTTAAAGAAGGGTATGTGTCTACAAAATAAAGACAAATCAAGCTGATACCTTTTCTAGTTTTGAGAAAATGTACCTTAAAATCAATGATATTTAACATTGCGGAGATAAGGACATCCGACTCCCCTTTTAGAGCCTTTTAGTGTCTTATGCATATACTACTTCGTAAGTAACTACCATCAATCATAGACGGATGTAATACATCCTGCATGCACCAGTTCACTGACGTAAATACTTAATAATCGATATTTTACTGACGTAATATCGGGCGGGCGACACGTGTCAACAGAGCAATGAATCAGCTGTTCCCACAACGCCGACCTCAGTAATTTTCCGCTGCAGTGACTTGTTGGAGTCTTGTTCTCTTAGTTCATTTATTCATTCTTCCGGTAAATTTTCAGATTTGCCCTAGATTTGACTGCTCTCTTTCTCTCTCTTTTGTGCGCATAAAGAGTAAATTTTCTTTTCTTTGAATGAAAAACAATTTTAATAAGTTAGATGTTATATAGGTAAAAAATACGTTTCACAGATATATTTTTGATATTAAAAAAATTGTCGGTATTGAAAAGTGTGGACACTTTTTAATATATACATAGACGACATAGTTCGGCAATGGGCAGCTAAATTTGGCTCGGGAATGTCATTTCAGGGATATATTCATGTGAATGCATTGCTTTATGCAGATGACAAGGCAATTATACAGAAAACAGAAGACCAGTTACAGCGGGCGATATTTACGTTCAATAGCATCATACAAGACTATGGGCTACAGATCTCTGCTACAAAAGCTAAAACGATGGCATTTCAGGGTAGGTATCCTATAAGAACTAAGATATTCCTGAATAATCAGATTTTGGGTCAGGTCAATTTAATTACCTGTGTTGTAATACCTCATATAGAACTTATATTGTTTGGGATAGTAAGCTAACAAAATTTAGACGCATCTGTAGAACAATTCATAGGTACCTGATAAATAAAACATGAAAGGATAACCGAATGACATTTTATAAAACTGTGGCTGTCCCATATTTCTGTATGCTAGTGAGACATGGACTCTTGGTTAAAGGGACGTGCAGAAGATTCAGGCAGTCAAAATGAAATTTCTAAGAGGGTCGCAAGGTTGTTGTCTCTTAGAGCGGAGAAGGAACGAGGATATTAGGCGTGAATTAAACATTATATCATTGCGTCAGAAGATTAAAGACCACAGAAGGAGGTGGTGTGAACACTTAAATCGCATGGCTGATATCCGTCTTACCTGTGGCTGCCTTGGGACCTTATCTATCAACCCTACTGGGAAGAGAGATGTCGGTAGACCTAGGAGGAGATGGGTTCCGGAATACATATGTCTAAGGCCTAGTCCTTGGAGTGGTGGTAACGATGATGAGATGTATTGTATACTTAAGCAATATAAATAAATGTATAAATGTAATAAATACATTTAAACAATCAACAAATTAAATAATAAAATTAAAATATAAAGAAATTTTGACACCCGTCTTTACAAGATATCGGACAATTGAAAACACGCATCTTAGCTCGTGAAGCCAGGTCACTTTGAGACTAGTGAACTCAGAGTTTGGTTCGAATTAGGGAAGAGACTTTCAGCTTGAAATGGCGTCAATCCGACACCTGTCTGCTTTGGACTCACGTGGATTTTTACAAACCTATTATCCATCTTAAAGCTACAAGTATTTTTTTCGTTGTTTTATTATTTAACTTGTTACTAATTTAACAGAGGACAATTTAGAATATTTTAGTTTTAACTGGGAAAGTTTATTTTCCCATTTAAGCTTTCAGATGTGCCTAGCTGCATTCTAATATGATCACTTCTGATAAGATCTCTCCTATAACAACCCTTTACAGCCCTCAGAAACCTCATTCTTGTTCCTTGTATTCTAGATATATCTTTAGCCTTTCTAATCCACTGTTCGGCTTATTTCTTTGAGACATGAGAATACGAATTTTGATGTGAATGGGTTACCAGCTCATCGCACAACCCCCAACCTGGAGGACCAGGCAATTTGTAATCAACGTTTTATTCCTTTAGCCTTTGGTGAATTGGTGCATGCAGGATGTCGCGTATTATACGACTACGACTGATGGTAGCTACTTACAGAGTAGTATATACATAAGACTCTAAAAGATACTGTAACAATGATTTGAAATTAGTTAAAAGAGTAAATCTACTGGAGACAAACCTTAAACTTTACAAAACAGTGGCAGTGCTTCTTTTACTATATGCATGTGAAATAAGTGTGACGATTTAATTGATAATAAAATATTTAATAATAAAAAAAAATTAAAAAGCAATTAAGTATTTTTAAATCGCACTATTAAACCTAATGCCCCTGTACTAACTCAGAATAAGTATGAGATATAAATGGAAAAATCTAACTAAACAATTAATAAAAAAATCGAATTGTAAAAAGCTATTAATATCACAGTTAACCCTTTTGTAAGTCATCATGCGTTGACCTGTTTAATTCCGGACTCAACGTGCTTAGCGAACCGTCTGTAACTTAGAAATGTATAAAAATCGAATGTTTGTAACTAGTAATTTGAAGGCACGAGTAGTAGTTAAAATAATTCCCGTAAATTAAATAAGTATAATTAATTTGTTTCTTCTTGCTATAATAATGTCAATTTAAATAAAAATAGGAACTATATTATCGCGGAGTACTCGCTCCGTTTCGTTGTAATGTGCCAGTCGAGTCAAGAAGAGAGTTACTATGCAGCCGTCAGACAGTGCACACCTACGAGCGAGAGCTCTTCAGAAATGTGTTGATTAAATTTAAATGTAACTGTTAGCTACCACTACAAAACGTGGGGAGCAAGTTTTTAATATATAAAATGTAGAAAGGTTTTGTTAAGAAATGTAATAAGTTAAGAAAAATTAACAACACGTAAGCAAGATGACGTCTCTACTCAAGATGTAAACTCCAGTACAACTCTACATGTGAATATGTGACCTGCATAAACTGCACATATGGACGTCTACGACCCCTACGACGCTGACCAGGACCTACGTGGATCCAACCCAACTTTAACCAGCTTTACTTCAATCTCCTCAGTGAACCAGCTATAAAATATTCGCCGAAGACACGACCCAGATGACGACGCCGACTACCAGAATTCCCAAGTGTAACACCCCAGGACGAGGACAGCACAACTTATTGTAAAGGTGACTCGATAGCTTGACTATCGAGAGTTAATTACATTTGAGACATAACTTATAGATGAAAGAGACTTTTCAAAGACTATAATTTTCTTTAAACAATAAATGAAACCAAATAGATGTATACTGTAATATTGAAAATCATACGTAGTAACGTTAATATGTAAATGTTAATTATAATCCCTTTAGTAAATAATACCATTCTTCAAATGGCAAATGTAATCTTGCAAGCTCCTAGATGAGCATAGTAATTCTCAGACGTCTTTACAATATTTAAAGTAAACTCGGATCCGAGGTAAAAGTACATGATCAATATGATCCCTAGTTTTCCAGAAAACCCTTTTGAATATTTTAGTATAAATAATTATGTTATGGGATCCTTTCATATCATTTGTTAATAAAGAGAAGTCATCTTATTACACATTGAAGTGAGTGCATAAATCAGTGAAATACCTTCCCTTGTGTCCTAATAATTAGCTTAATTATTATTGTTAATTGTGTTGAGTTTAATTTCAGTTCGTTACAACGTAGGCAGCCCGTATAATTGGCTAGTGTCAATTATGATGGGTTCCCTGGATTTGTAACGTGGGCAAAACGTTACATAAGGGTTCCTAGAAAAAGATTAAAAACCAAATTCAGACTTTGGGATAATGACCACACTTATTAAAGATACATAATTAAGTTTTACCT
This sequence comes from Magicicada septendecula, assembly GCA_034769895.1. Taxonomy (NCBI): domain Eukaryota; kingdom Metazoa; phylum Arthropoda; class Insecta; order Hemiptera; family Cicadidae; genus Magicicada; species Magicicada septendecula. The sequence continues at coordinate 486,916,617 of CM068369.1, read as the reverse complement.
GTTCAACTTACCAGTCCAAAATATATTGGTTTGTACTTTTTATGTAACAGGAAAAGTAACTTTGGTCAATTGGTGACGCTGTATTGGGAATACAAATGTGTGACAACATTTAGATTTTCTTTACGTGTTTACAAGATATCTCTTATTTTTTATTCAGGTGACACAGAATGTAATTTGTACTAACAAAATCACTATAATCTGACTAACAAATTCTAATTATACGATATTAATTGATGACTCGTTGGGCACTTGGTGAAACATATTAATACAAAGGTTTTAAACACACACACACACACACACACACACACACACACACACACACACACACACACACACACACACACACACACACACACACACACACACACACACACACACACACTTGGTTCGCTTCACAGTTTTTTTTTAACTCTGACAGCTGTATCAGCTTATCAAGCTCTTGTCAAACTAACAATTAGCAATCTAGACCTAACAATTAACAAAACTAACAATACACACACGTACAAAATATACAGGAAACCAACCACAACCGACATGGTTATACACAACACATCAAACCACCCAACACAACATAAACATGCAGCCTTCAACCATATGCTCCATAGACTAACTAAAATACCCTTAAATAAACAAGATTACACCGATGAACTCAACACAATAAAATACATAGCAATAAAAAACGGTTATAACCCCAATTTAATAAACATACTACACAAACGCATCAAAAACAAAAACAACAAAACACTTAATACCATCAACACACAACACAATAAGTACATCACACTCACATACCACAACTCATACACACACAAAATCGCCAATACATTCAGAAAACACAAATACAAAATAGCATTCAGAACAACCAATACCATCAAAAAACACATCAGTAATACAAACACAGACATAGACAAATATAACAAAACAGGTGTTTACAAATTAAATTGTAATGACTGCAATAGTTTCTACATAGGCCAGACGGGAAGATCTTTTTCATCCCGTTATTCTGAACACTTAAAAGCTTTAACCAACAACAATATACACTCTGCATTTGCCACACACATACACACAGAAAACCACAGTTACACCAACATAGACACTAATCTTGAAATTTTACATTACATACCCAAAGGTCAAAAACTCAACACAACTGAACAATACGAAATATATAAACACCACACAACACAACCAAACAACATACTCAACGATCAATTACAATATAAATCACATACACTTTTTGACATAATTATACAGAAAACAAACAGTAAGTTGAATCCCCGCGCCAATCCCCTTCCTCCACACACCACCCCCACTTCACCTTCCACACAACCGTTACAAAATGCTGGCAGTCTGTTACCAAAGCTGAAGAAGGCGGATACTAAGCCGAAACGCGTCCAATAAAATAGTAAGTTTTTCACATGAAAAAAGTTCATTTTTAGTTAAGTGTTAGTTAAGTCTTGTCAAAGAGATCAGTGAACAACTAAACAAAAGATGTTAGATGGTGAACATATGTTTAATGCGTGTATCCGGACATGTGTGGGGTGTGATGATTGAGGGAGGTTGGAGAAACTAAGGGAAGGTCAAGTGTCTGTAAAAACTAAATATAATCTGAATGCAAAATATAAAATAACTAAATTAAATAACAACTTTTAATAATGGGGATATACAAAATTCAGTTTGTTCATTTGTTAAATTTTTGTTACTTATTATTGCTATTGTAATTTTCTAATTTTTATGTTGAGGATACATTTTAGAACACAATGACTATTCCTTTAACACATAAAACAAAATTCACGCGGGGTTGTAAAAAGAAAAAGATAAGTCTGAGATTATTTGAACACGCCTGGAATTAGTAGACAGTAATGAGTGTCCTGCTGCAGAGTGTGGCAGGCTTTTTGTTGTAAAGGGGACAATTTGTCTACCCCGAGATAAACTTAATGAATCTAACATTTTCTCGCTTTGTGTACTAGACCTTGGAACTCTTGTGCCGCATTACATACGTAAGCGTTTCTCAGTAGACTGTGTAGATTCAGAGGTAATTATTTGTGCCTAATTATACATATGTTACTTTTTACTTGCATTACCTAAACATTACTCGACGCTTTAGTAATAAATTTGAATGAAAACAGACAGAAAAGTATGTATACTTTATCAATGTTCTATACATCGCCTTCTAGTAATCTGAATAAGATATCGACTTTTAAACGTGCGCGCGCGCGCGCGTGTGTGTGTGTATGTGTGTCTGTCTGTGAGATACAGTCTTGTCTTGCTCGACGTGAGTTACTTTAACTAAATATCAAAATATTGTTATTGTGTAGTTTATATTTATAATTTTTTTAGAGTTAGGTTTCATCGTTGTTGTCTTGTTGAAGATAGTGCAGATGAAATAAAGTGAAATTATAAGATTGTTCAATAGAAACACGTTTAGAGTCTGTATAACATTTTTTATTCAACGATTTTAAAAGAAGTCTCCATTAACATTAAGGCATGAGTCCCCCTGTTACATTTATCTCTAGAGTCCCTGCTGGTAAAACTCTTGCGGCTGTTTGGGGAACCATTCGCTAACAGCAAACTCTACCTCAGCGTCCGATTTGAACCGCCGTCCTTTTAGTGAATTCTTTAATGGGCCAAAACCATGATAATCGTACGGGGACAAGTCGGGACTGTAATGTGGATGTTGTCAGACTTCCCAATTCATACGACCAAACAGATCTTGAATCGTCTGGGCTACATGGGGTCGAGCATTATCATGCAGAAAAATGACAACACTTGTGACCTTCCCGGGACGTTTATTCTTGATGCTGTCCCGTAAGCGTTTTAAGCTGTCTGCATATCGCTCAGCGTTGATGTTGACACCGGGTTCTTTAAAATCTAAGAGCAGCACACCCTGATAATAAAAAAATACGGTCACCATTACCATTCCTGCCGAAGTTTGAGACCGACATTTTTTCGGCTTCGGAAATTGTGCATGCTTCCACTGCATACTCTGACGTGTGGATTGTGGTTCGTACTGATAAGACTGAGACTCATCACCGGTAACAATTTGGTGTAGAAAGGCATTACTTTGCTGTTGATAGCGCATCAAATGCTGTAATGATAAGGCCGAAAGGAAATTTTTCTGCTCATCAGTAAGCAGTCGTGGAATCCACTGAGCAGCAACTTTGTGATAGCCAAATTTATGAATGATGGAATGAACATTTCCCATGCTGATGTTCAACATTTGGGAAAGTTTTCTAACTTTGATGAGCCTATTTGCGCTTAAAGCAGTTTCCAGCTGTCTCACATTTTCATCTGATGCTGCAACACGTGCAGGTCCGGGACGGGCAAAATCTTTAATGGATTCTCTTCCTTGTCAAAATTTATTCCACAATTCAACCACTGCTGTATGATAATATCTATAGTCACCATATATAGCTGTCATTCTCATACAAATTTCCATTGGTTAACGCTCCTCAGCGGCAGGAGATTTTGACATGGAATCCATAGGTATGTAATGTCTTACTCGCACGTTTCGCGAAAATCGACCGTTATGTTTCAAATGTACATTCGGCATACCACTATCTCATGAACCGCTCAACCAATCCCAGCAAACCAGGTGTCAGGTGATCGAGTCACTCGCCGCCCTTCCACCAATAGTACTGAGAATTTTGACAACTGACTTCAGTCGCCTCTAGGCTTTGTCTGCGTGAGGGTGTTTTTGCGCCAAAAATTTCTAAATTGCTCCACTAAAACTTAAATATCTCGGGAACTACAAGTCCGATCGCGAAAATACAAAGTGCGTTGTGATCCTCAGAACTAAATCTCTCCAATAACATCAATTCCGAGTGCCAGAGGCACTCACAGAAAATAATAACAACATTTGAACTCAAACATTTGAAATGCCTCGACCTAAAAATCGCGATAAAACTCGAACCAAAAATTTCAAACCAAAAACCGGCAAATCCTGTGTAGAGCGTCAACAGGCCTATCGTTTGAGACTAAAATCAAAGAAATCGGCCGATAACTTAGAAAATGGCAACTATTTGAAGATTGACGAAACCCCGTCAGCGCCCAAGCGGCCCGCATCTCCGATAACTGGGTCATCCGGCGTGCCCCCAAAGCGACTCAGATCGAGCGTACGGCTAGCTAGCAAGAAAACAGACGATGAGAACATTAAGACGATGAGAGCTGTTTATTTAACCAACCCTTCATTCCTTCCCAAAGCACAAGTCTGCCCATGATTCCATGTCTACCGGTAGTCCCACGACTACCAGGTTTAATTTTTTTTTCGACGGGTTTTCTATCATGGATGCCATTTTTCAACCCAGTTACAACGCTTAGAAAAGAGCAAACTGCAAATATTTTTGACATAAGCATCACTAGTACTAAACAGACAATACAAACAAATGAATTCCGTTGCCATTCGACAAAGTCACGCCCGCGCATATCAAAGGTTTTTCTATTCAACAACCTCGTATGAGTAAACACACAAAAATATTTTTGGCTCTATTGTTAAGTATCATTTTATCTGAAAATTTTTATGACTTTGAAGCAGATGCAGAAACATTCTTAGCAAGGGTTGAGTTAAATTACGCACCTTTGAGAAGGAAACCTTAAACGTTTGTTCGGATGTGTACGGAAAGACCGACTTGTAAATGTGGAGATTTACAAATCCTGAACATGCATGTAGCAACGATTGTATTGTATAACTAAGTGTCAAAGCATGTGTAGAAAATGGGTGCAAGCAGATTTCCGAGGAAGATTCAATCATATTCATAGAACGGGAATAAAAGATTGGAAATTCGTATGTTGAAAGAATATATAAAAGATGGTTAGTCCATATGAGTTGAGTAAAGAAAGTGGGCGAAAAAAGGAATATCAAGGTTAAATTCAAAATGTTGTTACAATGGTCTACTGATCGTCCTATGGTACAGTGGAAAACAAAATACAAGACACCAATAAAGTCACTAATCACCAGCTTTAGTTATCACAATTAAACAATTTGTAATCAACAAGATATTCTCTCACAACAAATAAAATAAAAATTGTTCACACGGAATCAAAATGTCGAATACTATACAACACAATTGTATTACAATTGTCCCGTACAATCATAAAAATTATAACACTTTGCCACAATATTTCGAACTGCACTGGAATAAATCGCCACTCTTGAACTGACTAGTAAGAGCAGCAGTCGTCGTTTAAATAGATAGCACAAGTGTCCTAGAATAGTCCGTACCAAGGGTACTCTACTATAAGGTTGGGCCCGAACCGAAACGAATTGCTATTGGCTGTTGAAATGACGTCACCATCGAGTAATGAGCTGCCCGGTAAATGCCTCTCATCAATACAAATATGTTGTTATTTTTTTAACTACAGTTTGTTATTTATATTTTTATTTACGGAAATTATTTTATTGAATGAAGTACGTAATAATGTTATATGAAGCGAATGTTTGCGTAATTTAAATGTGTATGCTTTTAATATTAATCGTATAGCAACTGAAGTAGCAGTACGGATTTCCTATAAATAATTTTTAATAAACCGATTGATAGTCGAAAAAATAATACCAAAACACCTTGATAAAAATTAAATTTAGTAATTAGATCAGTCTAGACCGATATAAACAAAGCCTGAATGAATACTAATGAAGCAAATTTTAGTAGACTAATTACAGAAGTGACTCGTTTCATCAAACTATATACTTATTTGTTAGAACGTTTCCGTTCGCCTGCATACAATAGACACGGTTTGAAAAAATTGAAAGTAATGACCATTAAATGCTGTTTGTACTATTTTTAGTTCCTATTTTGTACACCTTTTTTTATAATTTTTAAAGCCCGTGTTGGACTTTAGAAATCAAATTGCAGTACAATAGGCTTTGTAACTTCTCTTTTTTCATAATTAAATCACATTTTTTGTTACTTCTCTTTTTTGTATTCCTTATAATTTGATGAAAATATATCATTATTTGGTAGCGCTCATGTGTGCGCGCGCATACACATGTAATTTTTTCAACCACAACTTCCCCTCACGCTTTATCTAGGCTTGAGACTAGCTATATTCTGTAAAAAATTAATTTAAAATTTTAATTTTACAGAATATAGGGGGTTTAAAAATTGTGGGCTATACATTGAACCCGTTTGTTTATAGACGGAACCCAGAGTCCACTGGCTAGTTACTTATCAGACCTCTACTCAGTTCAAAGTTCAAACCAGACAGCGGCTGTCTAAGTTCCGCCTTCCTGCAAAGAACAGTGATGCCTATAATACCATCCTAATTAATACAAAAGTAGAAATATATTAATTAATGCGTGGGTTTAACTATGGACGATGCGTGCCACTGGCGTGATTTTCTCTTCTGTGCTTCTGCTGCTTTCACTGCTTTCATGCGGCCATTCATGAAACGAAGGCGAATGAACATTCTCGTCCTGGCGTATATTTTTACAACTTCTGTTGGCATCTCAGGAAATTTACTTAAAATTCTTGTAGTCATATTTTTTATAATATTTTTACATTTATATAAACTATCCGGCCCATTGATGTCCCTAAAAATTATTTCACACTGTGAAATCTTGTGCACCCAGTCTTCTGAAGGAACAAGAAGACCTCCTCGAGATAAGAACTCTATCCAGCCTCCAGCATAAGTACCAACGGGAGGGGGATATACATTTTCTGAAGGTGTTCACATTGTAGGATCATGCTTTCTCCCACGATAGGCAATGTAGCCAGCTAGGTAGCGGAACCCCTCAGTAGAGCAGTCTGCTCCATCACTGACCGCAGGATCGTCAACGTCTGCACTAAATGACAAGCACAAATCTTGCATTTATGTTGACCCTTCAATCATAGATAGCTGCTCGGTCATGTCAGGTAAGATACCTTGCAAGAGCTGAGAAGTCATAATTTCCTGATCATCATCTTGGACAACAGGTGCTTCCTTCGAAAAATGTATTTTATTTGTATTTTGACCCACCAAAAACTAACGAAGTCGATGTTTAACTTCTGTCGGTGGTGGGTTAATAAAAAACTGCCCAATGCCTCTTATTTGGGAGAAAAGATATTCCAGGCAGTCTTGATTTAGACGTGCAGTTAAATATATTTAAGATTGTTTTTTTTGTATATGACTGAAAAGGCCAAATAACGAATTGGTAGTCATCATGAAACCTTTTTGAAATGGCTACGAATTCCGAGATCTTCCTACGCGTATTGTTTTACAAGTACACATTTTTTTAAGTACGCCTTCTTGTACTTCGTGGTGAGTGCCATACCCGGCAGCCAAAGGTTTATTATCTACATATCTTCTTGAATTTAAAATATCGAAAGAATCGTTAATCAGTTTAAAAAATTTAGCTACATGTTATTCTTCAGGAAATAAATATCGAATTGTTTCAGCCGTTGTGTTTGAGAATTACTGCGTCGCCAAACTCACGCGCGGACGTTCCCTACCTTTGACGGTGAGATGGACATGTGAGAGCTTAGGGCACAATTTGAATTCACTATTATCCAATGCCAACAATTTTTCAACGGTCGTCTTTGTGGTGTGTTTGTTGTCGGAGAGTGTCAGACCGTCATCCAGAAAATGGTTTCGTAAAAGCTTGTAAAGGTGGGGAACATCTGCGAAAACTCATATGACTTTTCTACGTCGTGTGGGTTTGGGAACCCCGAATTTGTATACGTTACATTTAGTTCATTCCACACTCGTCGACTTGTTTTTGTCCCTAGTTCTGCTACAGTGGCAACAACATTGTACCCTACGTCTTCCACGCAACAAATAATGTTTTTTAAAAATTCAGCCGACATTTGGACATCGAAATCATAATATATTGGCTGCTTCCAACCAGATACGAGGCCACGAAGCATGGCAATCTGACAATTGCTGTGAGGCCATACAACACTATCTTCCTTCTGATCGTAACTGACGCTACTATCAACATTCATTTCGTCAAAAGAAATAACACACATTCTTTCAGAAGTGGTCAGTGTGTTCACTGACGAAACATAGAACATCATGGAGTATGCCCGGCTGACAGCAAAATGAAGCGATGTCCATCTCTTCAAAGTCGATAGACCTGGCAAGGGAAAACCACATTTATTCCTCAAGAATAAGTAACATTTTCTTCATACAGTGCGTAGTGTAACTGCCTCTGCGATGTCTTCAGAGTTCCATTTTGCACGGTTTTTTTTTACAGTAAGCAGTTAATTTGTGTTTCAGTAAAAATTTGTCCTAAAACTTTTTTTTATCTTATCTTCAACAAGTTTTTTCAGATTCTCGTCTTGACGTTTTAAATTTTCAAGAGCAACCTTTCTCTTTTTAAAGTCATTGTACTGGTATCCGCGTCACAATTATTATAATTAAATTATTTTACCTTAATCCGTCACTGTGACCGCTTGGTTTCTGTCTTCTTACGCGTTTCAGATTAAACTTAATCCATCATCAGAGTAAAAAAATCCGTCAGTTATGACTTCGTTAAAACATTAAAAGGAGACACTAAAGTACATCTTCAACCGGTGTCGAGTGCGCACTCACATCCGCGTGCGTCGCTGTGTTTGTATAATATATACATAGATGTACTTTAGTGTCTCCTTTTAATGTTTTAACGAAGTCATAACTGACGGATTTTTTACTCTGATGATGGATTAAGTTTAATCCGAAACGCGTAAGAAGACAGAAACCAAGCGGTCACAGTGACGGATTAAGGTAAAATAATTTAATTAACCTTTCTCTGTTCCTTCAGAAGTGTATTTCTCAGCTTCAAAGTCCCGCACATAGATTTCATAATACGGTTTTCACTTTCCAAATTTTTTACATGCTTCTTAAGTGATTGTACATCCTCGAGCTCAATCTCGCAGTTTGTAATAGTGCTTTGGTCCATTTTAATTTTTTTGGGTGACAAAGCCGAAAGGGTTTTAAGACTCTTTTCCTGACCTCTCTCGAATTACATCTCTCTCTTCTGCCACTGACTTTATTACTTTCAAGAACGCCTGCTACCCCTGTATTATCATCACTGCGGCAAGGCATACCATCATTACAAGCAGTGACGACGGGAACATTCATATGGGGGACAGCATCTTCTCTGAGAACTCTTCTTGATGGTATATTCATTAACTCAGCACGTAAGTCACAAACATAATCTGTTGTAGAAAAGTGTTTGGAGCGAACCGTAGCATTTGAAATATTAATATTATCTTTTCTGTAGCACTTCGAAATCCATATGTTTGTACTTTGGAGTCTTTTGGAAATGAATGATATTTCATATCTGTCCCCTTCGTTCTTTTGTTGTGTGAATTACAACCGGCTACGGCACACGAAGGCATATTGGCAGTAAAATAAGGACAAGTGTAAGATCAAACAATGGAAATAATAGCTATGTTCAATAACGAAAAATCGAAATGAGACGAAACAACAAAGTTTACCTCGGTGTCACAACAAAAAACGAATACGCCTTGAAAACTAAAAATTATCACAACAACAAGCAACAAGAAATCTAATAATAAATAGAAAATTAGGAGAAAGTAACTGTACAAGAATAAAAGTACAACAACTAAAGTAATAGCTACGTTTAACAAACAACAAAACAACGGCAAGAAAAACAAATGATAAAACAACGTTTACTTCGATGTCACAACAAAAAACGTATTAAAAACCCAAAACTATGTCAACAAACAACGGAATAAATAGAAAATTAAGAAAGGTAATTGAAAATAATTAAATTTTCGTAAACACCTATACAAACGTATTGGTAACCTAACACTGTTACTGTCGAAACATTCTTGTGAAATGTCACGCCAACAATATTTAAATTTAAACAGTTCTGTACCACTTTTTTTTTTTAAACTACACGTATTTTTGTTCTAAATCTGTATTGCTATACCTACGAACAAACGCATAAATTAACAGTGATTAAACTCACAATTTATAACACCCGGATAACACCTATATAACAACAATGTAACAATACTAAGCAAGCAGTAATTCCACCTCGAAGGTGACGTCATGCGCAGTAGCGTGGATTCAGAACGCGTACTGCGCAACGCATTCGGCCCCCCCCCCCTGAGTCCGTACTATGCATTAGCAGTAAAAATAAAACACTAGAGCGTAATTGTTTGCGGCCTCGACACAGTGCGCGTGGCCGGCGAAGTCTGGTACAGTCTAGCTAACGCATGTTGAGAATCCAGTATGCACACAACATTACAGCCGGATTCCACTGGAATAGCCGAGAAACACGTACAAGGTTCTGCAATGGCGTACAATTTATCCGCATTACGTAACAATATTGTTACGACAATTACGGAACGCTCTAGATCAGGCGCGAGTGTGGTTCTACACGCGTCTCGACTAGCCCAGCGTGTTTCGTCTATATCAAGAACGTCAACTAGCGTAGAACTCAAGTTCTTCCAGTGCGGAACTCTTAATAGTTGACAATTATTATTGCATGTGGACAAATTTATCTTCAATTATTTTATGAGAGTTCCTTGTTGATTTCTCGTGACTTAATTTTGTATCTGATTTTGTTTCCACTCTACTATTCGAAATCCGCGAGACCGTCGAACAATATTTGAAATACATTTTGAAGATTCTGCAAATTCTAGCTGTGACCCTAGACAAGGCGTTAAGGCGTTTAACTAAACCAAAGTAGACAAAAGTTTATGATCTTTTGAATATGAAAACCGGTTTGTATTTTTTGTGTTATAATGTTAGTTATTTGTAAAAAAAGAAAATTATGTTCTTTAAAAAATCAGAAATAAGTTCTATAAAATAAAATAAATTGTATTTTACTATGTAATAAATTGTATATTGGTATTGTTTTATTTTTACTGTGACATCTTAATATAATTAAACATGATACAACTTCTCAATTGGTTGATTGTTCCCTCCGGTTACAAATAAGTATGTAGTACTGTTTAATACTGTGTGAGTAAAACAATACACACACACACACACACACACACACACACACACACACACACACATGAACACAAACCCAAATGTACAAACCCATTATGAAAGTAGCAGGTAACGAATGCGTATAATGTTTCCGTTCTTAGTTCTATCATGAAGTAAACAAACCCACGTGCCAAATCTGAAATGCCATTGGTCAGGGATGTTGACACTGTTCACACAGTAATGTATTACGCGCATGTGCAGAATGTTTGTATAGTTATGTGAGAATTATCTTACCACTTAAAACGGGGCACGTCGTTTTAAGACTTCCTCGTTGTCACTGTATTCTGAATCGTATTGAATTAATATGAAGCCAGTTGAAAGGATATGTTATCCATTACAACCCAACATTAGCTGCTTGATATAAAACAATTTATTGAAAAGACAGAACATGAAACAACGGCGGACAAGTGGAGTCATTGTATGCAGCATATAATCAAGGAAGATGAAGAACTATGTTAACTGGCCCACGTTAGAGACATCGTTGTGGGCAGTGAACAAGTTTATCAATAATAACGCTGACTTAAGTGACGGTACAAGTTCAGACACAGATACGGAAGGCATTGAATTACTCTCTAACAGCAACTGATAGTATTCAGTACACTGGTAATTATCACAGCTTCTATTTCCGTTTAAAATAAACTTTACTTTTTTTTGTCGCGATATTTAAACGGTTAATAAAAAAAGGCCATTCACTTGTGTTATAAAATGTTTCACTGTTGGTCTGACATTGTCACATAAATTTTACTTTGGTCAGGACAAATTATTCCAATTTACGTGTGTTTATACAGTATCATATTATATGTACCCTGTCTGTACTCTTTCTGTCAGAGTGACACGCCTCTAATTCAAGTAGCAAATAGCGTTTCAGATGTCCCACGCTTGTTTGTTTACATCAGGATTAAGCTAAGAATCAGCTTAAGATTAAGCTAAGTAACAGTATACATTCATTTAGATAACATTTCTTATATTAGAGATTTATATAATTACCTTTATATGATCCACTTGTGTGACACTAAGTTTCGTCAAGGTTTTATGACGCGTTCCGGGCACAAAGTCCCATCTTCAGACAATACCGATATTTACATAACCACAATCATGGTTTCGACTTTATGTCTTAATTAGTTTAAATATCGGTATTGTCTGAAGATGGGACTTTGTGTCCGAAACGCGTCATAAAACCTTGACGAAACTTAGTGTCACACAAGTGGATCATATAAAGGTAATTATATAATTATTTAGTAAGTGACACGGTACGCTGAAAAAGTATAATTATTATATTAGAGAGCATTTATTATTATTTTCTTTTTAGAATTGTATTTCCTAACATTACACTGATGTTCCCTAAGTAGTTAATATCGTACCATGTTAATTATATTTAAGTCAGTTCTAAAGCGAATTCTGTGTCTTTTTGCAATTCTAGGATAGACCATTGAATCTACTGGGAAACACAAACCACACCAGCAAGAGGGGTAACAAAAAGCAGATAAAAGAAGAGCCGTGGATATGTGATCGTTTATTTATATGCGTGAGCCAGTGGCGACGGTCGGCCGTTATGTCGCGCCATAACGATAGAAAACTTGTTATCCGTGGGGTCACGCTTATTGACACAGAGACAAATGATGTGTAAACTTTACAACCGCAGTTTGAGGACAGTTAATAATTCGTGTTCACAGTCATGACGGAAACGACTACTTTTTCTGACGATGGACTCTGTTTTGACACACACGTATGTTGTGAAAATACGTAAAATGTGTGTTGCCAACTTTGTATATGAAGAGACGTCTGTCTTTTTTGTACAGATTCTGTCCAAATTCAACCAATATACTTCAACTCTCAAGTTAACTATTCTTTTCCTTTTGACGCCTTATTTCTTCTTTCACTGAGTTTTGTCAGTGTTAGGTTTTCTAGTGGTACAAATCCTATACAAGTAACGTATTGTTACGACGGCCTCACAGATCAGGCGCGGATCCACGGAGGGGGAAATGGGGGAAATTTTCCTCCCCAAATGGTCACTTCACAGGAAAGTTGTTGTCGTTTTTATGATTGTGAATATGATTTAAAACTCATATCACAGTATGTAAGTTCATGGTTTTACGCTAAAATTACATTAATTTGTAACTGCACCTTACCAGTGTGGTTAATTTTTGTTTAATAGATAACCTAAATGAGTAGTGTTTATTTTAAACTTTACGTGAATATTATTAAAAGAACACTTACTAACAAACACAAATGTGAATTAATCCTTATACAGTAATAAATCTATTAGGTTGATAATAACAAACTTTATTTTATCTTCACTCGTTACTATCATTTATACTTTAGATCTTTAAAGAATGTTCTAACTTTTCAAAATACTCCTCGAAGTCAACACTTTCCTCCCCAAAACTGTTTGCTGGATCCGCCCCTGCACAGATCATCGCATTGGACAGTGGAAACAAAATTTAAATTATTCTGATTAGATAAAATCTCTCTTTCAGGTTAGCAGCCCATAGGCTGGTTGGTAGCAGCTCGCCATTCTTCAATCTTCTCTGCTTTTCTTTTCAAATCACAATATGATGTGCAGTTCATATCGACCATAAGCTGATTCATGAAGTCTACACGGGGTCGTCCTCTGTGATTCTTCCCTTCAAATATTCCTTCTATTATTCTCTTAATCGACCCATTGTGTTGTAGTATATGCACTATGAAATTAGCTTTTCTGCCTTTTAAATTTCGTTGAAAGCTCTCCTCCTCCTGAGCTAAGGACTTCCTAATTCGTTACCTTCTCCCTCCAGCTTATCTTGAAAATTCTTCTGTAGCACCAGATCTCAAATGCGTGGGGTCTTTCTTATCACTTTCTCCAATTGTCCAAGATTCACTCCGGTATAGGGCAACGCTCCATACGTAAGTCTTTACTAGATTCTTCCTTACTTTTAGGCTTAGTTATAATATTGCTACGAACTTACGTAACGCTCTCTAAAAGTCGGCAGGTGCAGAACGTGAAAGTTCTACACGTTTCTCGGATAGCCCTGCAGGTGCAGTGTCTTTATCAAGGCCGCACAGTAAAGTACCCATTTTTCCAAAAGAATGGAAATTTATTTTGGAACATCTGCTGACTATTGGTAAGCAATACCGGCCAGGTTAGATAGTTACGCCTTGCGTTATTGTAGAGTGCGGTTCAAATGGTTGTTGGGGATTAGTTGATAGTCATTTTCGTGTCAGAATAGTGCGTAACTTTTATAGTTGACATTATTATTGCGTGTGGTCAAATTTAACTAGAATTATTATATGAGACTACCACGTATCTGTATTTTGTTTCCACTGTACCATACGACGATCTGTGAGACCATCGTAACAATAGTTATTTATATTGTGTAGTATTTTTAGTGGTCGAAATCGATCTTCTACTTGCACTCACAACCCACAGCAATGTTGGATGGAGTTAATTCCAAACAATGGACGATTTATCTCCAGTGACAGTTCAATCAGATGTTCCCACGACAGTTGCCAGACTGTGAAGCTGGCGTTCCAGGAATTGTTTTTATGTCTTTTATCTTCTGTCGCGTAATTCGCGTTTCTGCTTGACATAAAAATATTAGTTTATATTTCCTAGTGATAACTTGTCATGCATTACAGCAAACTTTAAATAATGCATAATTGAAGTGTAACTTTGACTAAATCGCCATAATTACAGTATTTTAATAAAACATTAATTGCTGTACATTCTATTTATTAAACGGCGACAAACAATTACAAGTCAACACGCAGTGAACTACGCAAGGACGGACGCGCGCACGCGCGCGCGTACACACACACAGCATTTCAGTAAAGTACGGGACAGCAATTAAGGTTTAAAGTTCATAAATTAAATAAAATTAATTCAAAATGTGTAACTATACTCGTCCGTGTGAGTGTGTGTGTGAAATGGGTAGTATCGTTAAATAAATTTAAAAACGTAATTATAATTTAAATGTGTGTTTATAATATAATGTTAATACTATTTTTTTACTGGTTGTAAAAGATATTACCTGATACAGATTGTAAAAATAAATTGACAGTTTATTTAAGATTTTACAGTGCTTTAATTTTGTCATTGATTAATATTGAAAACTTTTGTTTATAACTATGCCAACGGTGTTGTTTAACACTGCCGGACGGAAGCCAAGTGTCTTGCAAAAGAGGAGGGGAGGAGTATCAATCTCGTTAAACAACCTGGATCCGTCTGGGTCCGGATGGTAGCAGCACCCAGTTATAGGGTCCTGGTCCAGTGTAACAGGTGAGAAATAGATAACGGTCTAGAAGTCAGAAAAATTTCCAACAGCGGAGAGAGCGGAAGAGCCTAGGAGATGGTTGGGTCTCCGAAGGGAACCCAGAACAGGTCTGGAGGATGAAGTTGGCAATCCTACCACCGGACTATTCTGGAATCGGGTTAGTAGCCCGTTCAGAGATATTGAAGCACTTTCAGTTGTCTAAGAAGCTTATCAAGAATACCACACGTAGGCCTAAGTGGAAATTATATCCCTGAAGGCAGAAAAAGTCAGATGCATGTTATAGCAACTACTGTACATTAGACAAAAAGAAGAACATAATTTTGAAGTAAAACAATTATAAATATTAAATAAATTCTATTATTTATATATTTTTTATGATTACACTTTGCGACTGATATCAGTAAATTAATATTCTCTAGCAAATTATCTTTACGCAAAGACTTATCTTACGAAATAAGACTTATTTAATGTTCACTAATTTATTTCAAACAATACGTTATAACGTCTACACTGGCTGTCCGACCACTTTGGAATGTTGTCTACTTTTCTGATACTAATGTTTTTTTGTGTCAGTTACATCGAAAACTGTTGAACGGGGCACGATGAATAATTGTTACTGGCATCGTTCGTTGTCAATACGTCATCATTGTCATTATCATCGTACATCATTCTGACCAAAGACGGGGACGAACTGAATGGTTCTATGCATTCCGTGTGTTTCTTGCCTGTTACTGAAACATAATTAAAAAATGTGTAATTACGCAGGCTATCCAGTGTAACATCATCATTTTCACAACACGGCATAGGCAAAGTGCTGCCTGTTTCGCTTTAATAAATCCTCCAGCCATCTACTCCTGAGTCTATCCCCACACCTGTGTCCTATAGGTTTGTATTTCCAGACTGTTTTGGCCAGTCTTGAATCTGACATTCTTTCTAAGTGTTCTTTCCACCGTTGTTTCTAATCTTTTAATTTTTCATTCAAGATAAAAACTTGTAAGCCTACTCTTATGGCCTCTTTCTTAATATGGTCAAGTTTATAACACTTTTCACACCTTTTAAGAATGCATTTTCGAGGCCCGCATTTTACTGTCTTGTTATTTTCTTGTTGTTGTCCATAATTCAAACCCATAGGACAGTAGAGGGGGACTGCCATAACTTTGTAAAACTTTAATTTTGTATCTTTACGTACCTTGTTTCAAAAAACACGGTTAATTGTTCCACAGATCGTCTGGATCTAATCTAACTTAACATCAATGTCATAATTATTATTATTATTATAGCTAATAGTATTTCCCAAATAATTAAAGTGGCTCACCTGTTCTAGAATTCTATCACTAATCACTATTTTTGTCCTTATTTGTTTCTTACCTCGAAATGCCATTTTTGTAGTGAAGATTTTCATACTATGTTGTTTGCAAATCTGATGCAGCTTAAAAACAGATTTTTGTAAATCAGATTCTGTATTGTGATGTACAATGTAATAAGACGATTATTACGGGGTTTTATTACGTCTTATTATTACGTTTGTATAAATACTTACGAATGTCGAACGTCTACTCACCAGTTCGGCCGTTCAATTCGATTTACTGCCTCGCCGTCTGGTTAACCAACACTGCTTAGTGAATCGACTTCGTCAAATTTATTTATTCTATATTTTTATTGCTCAAACTTTTATATCACGTTGAATAAAATCAAACATACAGTTTAAAGTGTGTACGAAGTTTTATTAACAGTTATTGATATGGTTCGGTAATTACAATTTCTTCAAAATATAATGCTTAATTTTGCGCCGGCATGTTTACTTTTTCGCGGTTGGCTATTCTGTCCGCTTACTGTAATGGTTGATGCTCCTGCATACAACTGACAATTTCGTTTATATTTAATCACAGGGTGGAGTTCTTGTGGCTACAGAAAATGTGGTTATACAGACTAATAAAAGTAAAATATCTTACAATATATCTTATAAATATTATTGAACAGGTGATATTCTTAAATAATAATGGTAAGTTACCGATGTGGGAATTAGTGCTTTATATGTTATTGATGCTTATCAAACCTTCTGTTTTTAAAACATATTCATGAAAAATCAATTTTGGATTGATACATTTATTCTAGTTGAGGTGTTTGTGAAATAAAATTAAGTTCAAAAGTTTATTAAAGTGATTAGTGAAGTGAAAATTTAGTTCAATTATTGTTGATTGTCTGGTGTTTTTTTCGGGAAGAGGTATTTAAAACATACTTAACGCTCCTTCGTCTCTGCTTATCATGGGTAACAATTCTCTGGAATTCTGCTGCTTGTCCTTTCTTGTGTAGTTCGGTGAATTCCAAGTTCACTTTCCGTTAATGGTCTGGTTACGGTGCTTACATTCCGTCAGTCCTGTTGGCTAATGTTGGTTTCAGGGTTCAGTTAGGTGTTCCTCTATTCTTCCTTCTGTGGGTTGTTAATTCCTCACTGCAGCTTCTTCAGCAATTTCTCCAGATTATTTTTTATTTCCTTGGTTGAATTTATTTATTTTTTACTATTAATGTTATTATTGTTATTATTTTATCTTTTTAATCAGTGCTTTAGATAAAATAAGCTGATTTACTTCTTTTATGTCTTTGTGGGCTTCATACATCTACCCCACTCAAACTTCAATATTGGAATCAATTTATTAACGGTTCTGTATGTAACAAGGTTTCGTTGTGATGGCAACTCTCTGTAAACAACTAATTCCCATTGGCTGATAATTTATAACATTGTTATATCAAACTAACGTTTTCTATACAAAATTATTAATATCTTTCAAAGTATTATAACTTCCTTATACTACTTGTAATATTAAATACAATAACATCATTATTTCGCTTTTTGTTTAAAAATTATTTTGATACCACTCAAAGTTACCTTTGGTCAATTTATAAAAGATTACTAATTTTTCAGTTTGGTATTTCTTTAGTCAATTACATTTAAACTAATTATTATCTATCCAGTTTTGTACCCTACAGTTTCACTTTGAGACCTAAACAGGTTATACACTTTATTTTATTATTGGCTATTGTTTTATCTTAAAATTCACAAAATCATGCTCATTAGTTCTAAGCCTAATGCCTAGATTTCATAATTCACCTACCCTATACTCATAACAATTTTTTATAGTTATTTATGTTAATTTTATATGTTACCATATATTACTGAAACAAACTAACTTAACTCATGACATGTGATTGTTTTTAATCATCACATAATGTTATATAACTATTCAATACCTCTTTATAGGTCCTTGCCTGTATCTGAATTTTTTACATGTTTTAAAGGTTTTGTTTTAACATAATTTGCCATCTAACAATACTTTGGTTATTTACCATCAAAGAAATCTATAACAAACTTGAACATTAACTATGCACTATTATTCCCTTATAAACTCATTTAAGAGAATATAGTGTCTAACCCCTCTGTTTTCAATCTGACATACTACTTTTTTATATTTATTTTCTATGTGTTTTTTATATAACTTTATAACAGTCCTTAACAATAACACAATATATCTTTTATCCTACTTATACTATACTAACAAATTATTGTTACTGGATTACTATATTACTTATAGTTTGTTATTACCGGTTTATTATTTTATAGTTAATTACACTGCACTTTTGTAGCTAGTGTTTATGTAGTTTATTCTACTATGAGTGGGTTCTATAATGGTTTTTTGTTGATTATCAAACTTTTATTTCATTCATCACCTATTTACTAATAACTATTCTTAATCAGGTTTATTTTATTTTAGTGGCTTTTGATAGCTTATTATTCAACATTCTATATTTTATTCATATCTTTGATTTTACATTTCCCTTTCTTTTATCTTTCCTATAGATAACAGATTACATTTAGATTACCTATGTATTTTATATAGATTACATATTATTTATTGCCCTATCTAATTTTGTACTTTTATTTAATATACTTTATTTTAGTTAATATTTGGGCTCTCATAATTGTAGTCATATTGTGATTTGTATTATTGTTTTTCGTCTCACCTTATCCAATCTATTGGGTTTAGTCCTTGTCATTGTCTAAGTCAAAAATTAGTTAGTAGTGTTGTGCTATTATTCTTCATGTTATAACCTTTTATTTTCCCTCAGTTTTCAGCCTTTCTTCCATTAATTATACTAGTAAGTTTTGTGCGATATTATGTCACGTTACAACAAGCAAGGAGCCAGCAAACAACAGCACACTCAAATACCCGTCTTGTGATAACTCAGGCTAATACCAGGGTCCACTAGATGTTTCCATTTCCATACAAGATCGTCATCGAGTGTGATATAATGTTCTAACTTTGTGCTACCTCGTAAATATAGATTTTATAAATAAATGCTTGCGTCTCATCATCTGACGATGAGGGCAGAGAGATATACCGAACTACGGCAAATAACGGAGTAGTGCCCTATCAATATCAGATATAGAAGATAATATGGCGTTGTATTGGTCATACTCGTAAACAGTCTTATTGAAATTAAGATCCGGGCTATTGGGCCGTGGTCTAATATAGTTAACATTCTGAAGGATATTGTTGTCAGACGTATCGCCCTCACTTCTGGAGGCCATCTTCAGTGAAACACGGCCTTTGCCACATTCCTGTGGTTACTGACGAACACCGTCTCAGTTGTACTCAAAACCGTGTTTCACTGAAGATTGCCTCCAGAGGTGAGACCGAAACGTCTGATACCAACATCCGTCAGAATGTTAACTATATTAGACCACGGCCCAATAGCCCGGATCTTAATTTCAGTAATTATGACGCCGGCCGTGAAAGCCTTATAAATAGTCTTATGTTAAAATGAAATGATAGTAAAGCAAAAATAGGAATAGAACCCTCAAGGAAACAGAAGAAGAGGAAGCTCTAAGATCGCACGCCAAAGGACAGTGGATAAGGAGTGGAAGCTGCAAACAGCCCGTGAGGAAAGGCAAAGGCTCAGACCCGGAATGCCTGAGGTTGGCAAACACTCGTAAAGACCGTACGTTCACCTTAAGAATCTTAAGAATCAAAAGAACAGAGAGAATTTTATGCTAAACAAAAATTATTATTTTTCCCGCATACCACAATCGCGCACGCGGGCGCGCACACACACACACACACACTCAAACATTAGTAAGAGACATGCATACTTTGAATTACCCTTTTCTTGTAATTACACGAGCATTAGTTACTTGTAATGAGTGGCTTAGTTACTGCTTAAATAATAATTCGTCCATAATTTAATCGTTTATCTACCGACATAAAAAATTAAAATATTAAACAAATTTTCTCAAACATTTGAAATCTTGGTTAATGAATAGAAGGTCAGTTGAATACCTTTATCATCCTGCATATCGTTAATAATAATTTTAACATCACGTGATGCTATCATTAACAAAAGAAATTTGATTTGTGTTTGTATTTGATTTGTAAAGAGTATAGCTACATTTATTTGTGATGTAAAAGTATTTATAATTTGTTCGTTTCTAAAAATTGTTAAAAGTTATCATAATAATTTCATTTAACTTGGAAAGGTTATGTCAAATTATTTGAATGTGAAAGTGTTGATTTTATGTTGAATATTGCTATAGCTGCAAAATATTAGGTTAATTATTTTATCAGTTATTTTCTCTATGTTAGCAGTCTTCATCACAACTTTGTCAAATTGTGTTGCTTCCCTACTATATACACTTTTTCCTCGAACGAGGCCTTTTGGTTTCGCAACTATTATAATTATTATATTTTTAATAATAATTATTAATACTATCCTAGGTGTATTTGTTGGTGTGAATTAAAGTTAAGAAGTATTATTTCTATTGGGTTAATTTTGAAATGTTAATGATCTATTTTTTTGTTTATATTAAAATTCAGTGTAGTCTGTATAAGGTTTCAGTGACTGCACAATAAATATCTGACAAAATTTTTGGCGATAAGAGCTAATTGGATCTATTAAAGATTCCTCTTTGTTGATTTAAATTTATAGCAAAGTTTAATTTAAATTTAAATTAATAAACCTCAACTTGTCACTGCTCACAGTATGTGGCGAGAAGGCAATTTATAGTGCTGTAAATGTAATGAATTTTGTAAACTTTAATAATGAGAATAATTATAGTAGAAAAAACTTAGTTACCATGTGTCTACACTTTTTTTTGTTAATTTTATAGCAGAATTATCTCTACAAGAAAGCTAGCTCACATATAATATTTTTTTTCGCAGAAACTACGTTGAAAACTCCGAACTATTCTTTGGCAAAGTACTTAATCAAATTTCAAAAAACATGCAGAAAATAAAATCATATTTACGGTGGTGTGCCATCCTGGAGCGTCGTCTTAACCCATGCATTCACGAGTTTGAAGCGAATGCACTCGTCAGAAGCGAATGCGCTCTTGCATACATCAGAGAATCTGGTGTTTATATAATAGTACGCGATAGGCTACGTACGTTACAAATGACATGTAAACAAGTACTATGTTTTCTAGTTTGTATACAAACAGGAATTTATATTCTCTGGTTGCCTTTTACCGTATTAAAGTAGATCTCTTTGCTCCCGACTGGTGGATTTTGCACAGTATATTACTGTAGGTTATGCGTATCAGTGCAGCATATACATTCACAGGTTTTCAGGTTACAAATATATTTAGAATTTCTTCGTTTGCATGTATTCCTGTAAGAAGATACTATAACTAGTAAAAATAACTTTGTTTTTACGGTTATAACAGGAAAAGCTACTAAAGTTCACATTTTAACTCAATGTAGGATTTTCTGCGTACTACTCGCAAGTACCAATACATAGAGTTTAAGCTACTATTATAGCATACTACATATTCAAAATCAATCTAGGAAGAAAATTGTTTGATTGTTAATAATAATAAACACCATTGAAGACTTCATCCTTGTTACCCCTGACATGGGGTCTCTATTATAGTCGCCTAGTGACAAAGGGAACAATAGCCGCCCAATATGAGTCACACACTGTTGCCTTTAGGACATTCCAAGGACACGAGAGTCCCTGTACATCGACTCGCTCATCAGCCATAAAAAGAGGCCGTTGGCATGTGGTAGATGGGGACAGTTTATACCGGTTGCACAGGATCTTCAGAGAGGCGTTACCCGCCTTAAGGTGCCTATCTCCACCACGAGGAGGTGCGGTTGGAAATTTCCCTTCATCAAAGTTATGGTATCGAATAGGCATTTCCCATCGTATCCAGTACTCTGGGGAACAAAAGATAAAATAATCATAATCAAAATGTCGAATGCGGTATTAGAGCCAAGTCTAAACCAAAATAGAAGAAACTAAATCGTCTAAGTGAGGTTTGAGGAAGAGAGAGAGAGAGAGAGAGAGAGAGAGAGAGAGAGAGAGAGAGAGAGAGAGAGAGAGAGAGAGAGAGAGAGAGAGAGAGAGAGAGAGAGAGAGAGAGAGAGAGAGAGAGAGAGACTGAAATATCTGACATCACTTAGGACAAGAGGAAATTAAGTGAAATATTTAAAGAAAACACTGTATAGCCATATGGTCCAAGATAGTAAGTTATTTACTAACCGAATGTGTTTTTTAGAAAGACTTTTATCAAAGTTTTTAATCAATTATTTTCAGGATACAATGCCTACGTACATTTTCCGAGAACTTCTTTTAAATGCAGCTGATTGCAGATAAAATAACGCAACTGCAGTTAAATAACTGTACTTCACTAATTATGCTGCTCTTTGTACATGATATGGCTGTAATCCAGGCTAATGAGAATACACTTGAGGAAAGTTTATATGGCCTCCAACAGATAAGTAAAGAATTTAATTTATACATTTCAACTGGAGATACAAAGGTTTTGGCTTTTTGTGGAAAATATCCCATTCGATCTAAAATTATGTTAAATGACCAGTTCATAGAACAAGTCTGTACAGTCAATTACATTGGTTGTAGTCTTTCTTATAAAGGTAGTGATAGTCTCAACAATAAGCTAAGTAGGTTGCAAAGTATATGTGGAATACTGAGAAGGACATTGAAAAGGAAAGCTAGACAAGAGACGTGTATGAAATTCTATAAGACAATGGCAGTACCAGCACTGCTGTATGGATGCGAGAGCTGGACTATAAGGAGAAAGACTGGTGCCAATTACAGGATGCGGAAATAAGCTATGTGAGATCGGTGAATCCGGAAAAATACTTTCAAGAGGTTATCAGAAATCATTGGTAATTTACCTTTACCTTCATCCTTCAATTCTTTTTTTATTAAGATACAGAAAAAGGTTATTAGTTTCAAGAGGTTATCAGTTCACCAAGTAATCCCTTCATCTGGAACAAACGTGGGCACAATAAATTACGTACGCTTCAGTGTTCTTCACCCGCGTGATACCGGCAATGTCTGAGCGTAATAAATCATAAGTAGATCTACAATAAATTAGGCTCTGTAGCTTACCTTCAAGAGAAAATTAATTTCCTCTTGTCTAATCAGTCATTACAAAAATAACATTGCAGTAACGAACAAATTCCGAATTTTTTTATTATTGAACTTTGTCAGGCATAATTTTGTCTGAGTTTTGCGGTTGGAACAAATTTTCATATTACCTTCACACTTCTCTCAGATCTGTTACGTAAATCGTTCCTAGTCAGTGGTCTGTTTACTTATGCCTACATTACGATCTGTGATGGACGTGCTAACGTTGTTATGTTCATATTTTAATTGAGTAAATAAACACCTGGTATAGTTCTACAAACAATTTTTATTTTCCTGACAATTGTTTCACCAGTTACGGCAGCCTCAGAGGTTAGTTTTGAACTGACAGATTGGAATGTATGTTTGACAGGGGAGGGTTGGAGGTAGTGTATGACCAAGGGTGCATTGGAAAGTCACGGGTAAGAATTTTGACAAAGGGGCGTCTTCTACTGTTGTTAACAAAAGGTACCGTTTCTGGCTAATTATGAATCGTATACAATACAGTTTTGTGTGAAGAAAATTACAAGTCAACTATTTGTCACTTAAACTAATGTAAGTCTGAATATATATGAAGGTGATTATAAATATGCCTACCATACAGAAAGCTTTAGTGTCTGATTGGCAAGAAAACAATATGAAATTCTCAGTTTAATGTAAACTACATAAAAACATATATAAAATAAACTGTATAAACAACATAAATCAGATTAAAATTATTCACAGAAGTAGTGTTGAGACTGCCCTCTATAGTTATTATGTTCTTCCCTTCACATTTTTTTCTTAAGACAGTCTATTGCAGCATCAACAATTCTTTTCGTTTTGACTTAATTTTCCCTGTGTCAAGATAGTAGCTAATTGTTCTTTATATGGATGTGGTAGATTTTACTTTACGTTCTAAACGGTTGTTACGCCCTCAGTAGCTTCCAAACACCTGGTAGTTTCAAGATTTGCGATACGTCACAGGTGATCCTGCAATCTTGGTAGGCTAATACTATACTCAGAGGCTGCCAATTGAGTTTTCTGAACGGTTTCAGTAAATGCTGTATGACGTAGTTTACAAAGTGGTTATATTTAGTTATTTACAAACTCCCTAAATTGTTAGAAAAGTCAGATATCATTATGTAGATTAGTAAACTCTATTGAAATCGGTGACTCCTCAATAAAAAAATGTATATACTTAGTGCGTATAGTGATTACTAGGAACCGTGTAACTGTTAGCACACAAGCCTGATTGAAACTTTTAATAAAAAATGTCGTCATCGTCGTCACTTCACGGTGTAGGCTTATATCCTGTTCCGTCTTCACTGCAGCCGCCTCTGCCAAGACTTACCCACAAACCTTCTGCCAACTGGTTTGTAGTCTACAGCGCGATTTACTAGCCTCTGGTGGTCCATTCTGTAGACGTGCTCCATCCACAGGAAATGTCGCCGAAGGCTGCCAAGCGGCAATGTCGGCGCACATGACAGCGTGTAGGAGGAGGCAGCGTCCGCCATAGGTGGCACTAAGCAAACCTAAAGCAAGCGCAGGGCCCCCTAGTCTGTCGCCGAGCGCCAGCACGGACAAGATAAAGAAGGAAAGAGTAGGAGCGTAAAAATACTCAAGGTCGGGGGATTGGAGCAGACGTTCTGTAAACTGCTTATGGGGGGTCATCGAGCAATGCTCGGGGGCGTTTGTGTCGTCTAGGTGGTGGGCCGACATCTGTGCTTAGTCGACGGATGTGGGGATGGGTCGCCAGAGACTCGGGTAAATAGTTTTAGGACAAGGGACCGAACGAATTCGGTGAGTGAAAGAACCTTCAACCCTCGCCTGATGGCATCATTTCTGACAAACCGGGGAGAGTTGGAGATGTAGCGGAGGGTTCGGGATTGGAACTCTTCCAAACGGGCGACAACGGATGGACTGAGTAGCACCCAAAAAGCGGGAGCTGCGTAAGTGAGGATTGCCCTAAGAAGGAGCAAGTAAATGGTGATTTTAGTGCGCACAGTCACTGAGCTCCGATGAGAAAGAAAGGGATATAGTTTGGCTCTGACGCCTCTGGCGCGCTCAGGGAGAGGTGGTTTGCAAAGCTTAGGCGCCGATCAAGAGTGACGCCCAAGTACTTTACAGACCGTTTCCATTCGATTGGGCTCCTTTCAAGGGAGAGGGACTGGCATCGGGAAGTAAATTTACGAGAAAAGGCGATCGCCTCGGATTTCTTCGCATTGATCGCCATCCTCCACTTCCTTAGCCAGTCCGGAAGTACGGCGAGCTGACGTTGCACTAGGCCAGCTGTGAAATCAAGACTCGCTGAGATGGCGTGATACATGGCGTCATCCTCATAGAGCGAGAGAGTGACTCCAGGCTGTACAGACAGGTCGTCCGTGTACACTATGTACAGAACGGGGCAAAGGACTGATCCTTGCGGTACGCCTGTGGCGACCGGTAGAACAGATGAGTTCGACCCGTCGACGAATACCCTCAAGACGCGATCGCACAAGTACGATCGGAGAAAATGAACGAAAGAGGCAAGGAGAGGGGAATGGGCCAGTTTGTAGAGAAGGCCTTCTTAACAGACTCGATCGAAGGCCTTATTCACGTCGAGCAAAACAGCGACGGAGGACAGATTCTTGTTGTAGGCATCCGTCAGTTGGGTAAGAACCCTGACGAGTTGAAGGGTCGTCGAGTGCTCTCTGCGGAAGCCGAATTGCTCCTGCCGAATGTAACCATCCAACAGTGGCGCATAACGACCGTGCAGGAGCCGGTCGAGTACCTTCGATATGACTGGCAGCAGCGAGATGGGTCGACGGTTTGAGGGGAGAATACGCAGCTTGCGAAACTTTGGAATCATTATGATTTTTGCACGTTTCCACAGGGTGGGGAAGTAATGGAGCCGGAGACATCCATTGAACAGCTCGTGAACCAGATTAATGAGGCTGGGGGGATCGTGTTGAAGCGCCGCCGCACCGATACGATCATCGCCGGGCGCACGCTTAGGGCGAAGTCGACCAATGCCCGAAACAACATTGGCTTGTTCGAACGGGTCAGGTGTGTCATCAGGAGGACGGGAAAAGTATCCAGATACGAAGTCTGTGACCTCGGCCGAGTGGACGGTGAATTGCTTCTCCATGGTATCGGCAAATACTTCAGCTTTGCCGGCCGCGGAGTACACAATGCCGTTCGGTGACCTGAGGGGATGGCGGGTCCTTTTGTCGCCAGTAAGTCGGCTCGTAGCCTGCCAAACAGACTCAGGCCTGACTTCAAGAGACTCGAGGTACGAGTCCACACGCTGTGCAGTGGCGTCAAGCAGAGGCTGCTTGACAAGGTCAGATTGGGCGTTTAGCCTGCGTTTGATAGGAGGATCCCGGGTTTGTTGCCATCTACGGCGGAGTTGGCGCCGAGTTAGGATGGCGAGGAGCACCTCTTCAGGTAGTTGAGACCTGCGATTTGTCTCTGGGACAAGGTAGGTATGTTTGTCCATAGCGGACGTGACGACTTCTTGGTGATAGTTGGCCATACGGTCTCCATCAGCAGTAGAGGCGATGAGAGCCGGAGGGTTAGATGGCACTGCTCGTTGGAGTTCGTCATGATAGGAGCGCCAGTTGAGTCTCCGTGGATGAGAAGGGGGTTGGAGAGGTTAGTCCAACGTGGGACGAACAGTGATAAGTACCGGGTCATGGTCGGACGAGAGGTCCGACACAGCACTTACAGTGATAGGAATGGCCAGGTCCTTGACAATGACAATGTCAAGGACATCCGGAAGGCCTGCCTCTATTGGACACGTGGGTCGGTGAATCAAGACCAAGAACTGAGACCTGTAGATGACGCTGAACGTACCTGTAGAGCGAGCAGCCACGCGGGTTCGTGACTTAATTTAGTCTACTTAGTTAAATTCCTTATTTTATTCTGAACAATTTGATACTAGACATTATATCCTTAGCCTCAATATTAAGTGATTTACCCCTTTAACAAAAGACTCTGCTTATATGCTTTCTTAGTCATTTGACTTATATAGAATTATTCTAAATTTCTTTAATTGTCTACTAAGTTGTAGTTATTATATAAAAAGAAAACACTGAATTAACAATTCTTGCTCATTTCATTACTTAACAGTGGTTTGATAATGTATTATGTAATTTGAACATTACTTTTAATGTTTTTTAGGCCATAGTTCTTTAATACAATTGAACCGGTCTAAAATTATCGTGTAAACCCCTTGATTACTTCCAAAAAATATTATTACAATTGTAATGGATAACCTATTTGTTCATTTTACAATATTACATGGATTTACATTATTTTGTCCCCTTGTTTACTATTTATTTACAATAGTTATGGGTTTTGATATTTGCTTATGTACGGATATTAGTTTCATGAACAAGTTTACAATCATTTCTAATTACAGTTACCCTTTCTGACTGATTTACTAAGAACCCTTTAACAGTTAAGTTGTTACATTAATAACCTTAATAACTATGAGAACCAACTTAATGTTATATAACAGTAGATTAACAGAACAAATTATATCTTGTACTATTAGCGTACTTCCAGGCCTACATGGCTCTAAGTTTGATTGAGCATACAAGTAACTAAAACACAAATCTTACTAAAACTATACTATTAATTAACATTAAATAAGAATATTTTATTCAGTTCACATTGTTTTTATATCATTTCATTCATTATTGTTTTGTTCTCACTTATGGCATCCCCTTAACTTGTACATAGTTATTGGCCTATCGGTTTTGGGGACTTGTAATATAAATTCCCATTGTTGTACACTAGTTTCTCACATGCTTTATATTTGCATTTTACTGGTGATATTAAAAGAAAAGGAAAAACACTTAATTTCTTGTGTTATCACTAGTTAACATTTCACCGATGTGGTTTAGTTACATAGTCTTATATCTAACACTTTTCCTTAACCTAAAGTACATTGGTTCATTCTTTAATAGTATTGTACTCTTTGGTTATTTTATAATGGGTTTTACTCTTTTATAAATTATTTTGATTATTTGGTATTTATTTCTTTATGTAATGGGAAGGAACGTCACGTTACAATATACATATCTTCATACATTTAATCTCGTACAATAAGTACCACACACAAACGTACTCGCAACCACACCAGCATACAGAAGCCAGTAATTGGATATTATTAAATTACAACACTCAAAAAGATTTTTAAAAATATATAAACACTTGGTACGCTTCACAGTTTTTATTTAACTCTGACAGCTGTTTCAGGTTATGAACCTATTCTTAAAGAGATCAGTAATCAACTAACAAAGATGTTATCGTGGTGAACATATGTTTAGGGCGTGTGTATCCGGACATGTGTGGGTTGTGATAATGGGGGGCGAGGGGTTGGAGAAGCTAAGGGATGGTCACGTGTCTGTAAAAACTAAATAAAATCTGAATACAAAATATAAAAGTTAACTAAACTAAATAACAACTTTTAATAAAGGGGATATACAGAATTCATTCGTTAAATTTGATAAATTCATTTGGACTGTTCATTTTTCAAATATCTGTTACTTTTTATTGGTTTTTATTAACAAAAATTTAACAAATGAACAAACTGAATTCTGTATTCCCTTTATTGAAAGCTGTTAATTAGTTTAGTTAAATTTTATATTTTGCATTCAGATTATATTTAGTTTTTACAGACACTTGACCATCCCTTAGCTTCTCCAACCCTTCCCCCTTCCATCATCACAACCCACCCACACATGTCCGGATACACACGCCGTAAACATATGTTCATCACCCTAACATCTTTGTAGTTGTTTACTGATCTCTTTGATAATAGCTTCATAAGCTGAAACAGATATCAAAGTTAAATAAAAACTGTGAAATTTACCAAGTGTTCATATATTTTTAAAAACCTTTGTACTAATATGTTTCACCAAGTACCCAACGAGTCATCAATTAATATCGTAACAACACTCAGTTTGGTTTCGATTTACTACTCTTTGCGAAATAACAGTCTGAATTGACATGGGTACTAATCCTTCGCAAAGAACTAGAAATTAAAAAAGTTTGATAGCAAATGATAAATTTAATTCCTAAAAGATTATAGTATCGTTACGACGGGCTCATTTGTCGTCGTATTACACAGTGGAAACAAAATACAAACACAAATTAAATCACTAATTACCACCTTTAGTTAGTCACAAATAACAATTTGTAATCAACAAGGTACTCTCATACAATAATTCAAGTTAAAATTGTCCACACGCAATAATAATTTCTCCACTAATTATAACACAATAGTCACTTTCCACTAATCAATTGTTCGGCACTAAAGACATCGCCTAATAAAACTGAGTGACTAAGCCGGCCGCTGTTGCTTATATATACCCCGCAGAAGTTTCAGTATAATATTCCTTTCTTCATTACAATTTTCCACTACAAGTGCTCTCGAACAGTCTGGAGTGCTACGATAGTGGACAGCCTTGACACAGACACCACACGCTGGGGTAGTCGAGAAGCGGGTAGAATGACGCTCTCGTCTTTTCAAAAATATTCCATAACTGACGTAGCAGTATTACAAATATAAAAGTAAAAGTAACATTACAGAAGTATTTATGTTCCAAAAAGTATTAGTTCTAAAAGTAGTGAACGAAATAACCGATAATTGATAATCCCCATTTCTTCTAAAATTGCTTTTAATATAACACTCTTGTTATGTAGTTATCATCTGCGAAACCCCATTAAGCAAGTTAATGATATAACCTATTTGGAGCAGACATTTTGTATAATTGCGAGTAGTTAGTAACCAATGAAGAAAAGTATTAGAATGTTAGGTCTGAGAACTCTTAATTTGAGCAATTTAATATATTTACACAGAAAATAGAGTAAAAATATGGGCAAGTTTTCGTAGCGATGAATAATCGTTAATAAACAATGGCCTTATAAAATATGTCTATTATCACCTGCACTTTAAAATTTATAAATTTGCGATGTAGGCACAGTATAAACCAGGGAGTAAATAATGGATTAATGTTTATTACACTTTTGTGAGTACAATTTTGTTTAAGGAGATAAAGTAGTGTATGCGTACTTTTAATAAAACTTACGAAAAACTATACAAAAATTGTGCAAATTATCTTTTAAATATGACCTGAATATATCAGTTAGTAAAACAAAAATCTAACTTTCCATGTACCAATCAATGTTTAAGCTAAATTAGTAACTAATAATCAACCTACCGAGTAAATCAACGTTTTCAAATATAGAAAACAGATTCTTATAAAACGTGTACTGTGCCAGAGAAAAACGCCGTTGCAAATATGAAACAAATAAATATTAAAAATAATTATTATTCTTTGATTACAAAATGTAGATTTATATCACAAAGTCTCAAAAGCAAGTTGTATGAAAGTATCTTCATTTTGAGTTTCTTTTAAGAGGGACAATTGAATTTTAGAAAATTCAAAACTTACAAGACGTAAGAAAAAATAAATTTTAGAATTAAAAGGCAAGTAGAAAATCCATTAACTTAATGTTATAAGTTATAATTGTTTACAGATGATATTTTCAGAATTAAATTAAGAATTTTATAGTGTTAAATTTAATATTATTTTGAGATGAAACGTAGAGATGAGAAGCAACTAGTAATTGCTATAATCGAGATAAGGAAGGAACGTCGTTACTCATTCGGAAATGCGATTATGCAAGGTAGAGGGGAGACAGCGCTTTTTGTTGGCAGGAATCCAAAACCAGTTCTGTCTAAAATGTGAATTACTTCTGACTGTCATCATATTTCTTAATGGAAAGAGTCTCGCCTCCTCACTGACACAGATTCTTTCGCCTCTTTCGTTCTATTACAATTTTGTAAAATTTAAACTTATAAGAGATAACTTTTTATAGTCCTCTCGAAGAACTTGTACATAATATACTCAATAAAGACATCTAAACACTGCATGTCTCTTTACTTATGACGCAAAATTGGATGGTTGACTTCATTTTCATGCAAAAAATATATAGTTCTCCAAAAACAATAGCCACTGGGCGGGCATCATCATCATCTCATCTAACGGCCACGCCTTGTCGAGTTAACCACATTGTCCTCTCCATCATTGTCCTCTTTAAATCACAGTACGACGATTCATGACATCTCCTTCCCTACGTCTTTGGAAAACGCTGCTCCTGACAATCCTCTTTGTTTTTCCCCCAAACACCTTTTCTTTAGGAATGTTAATTAAGAAATGTTTGTGTCGTAACACGTGCCCGATCAATTTTGCCCTTCTACTTTCAATCGTTTTTAAGAAATATCTGTCTTCGTTCACTTTTGCGAGGACTTGCTCATTACTTTTTTATCTATTCAACTCGTCCTCATTGTTCTCCTCCAGACTCACATTTCCATTGCTTCCAGCTTCCAGCTTCCTCTTTTCTATTTTGCCGACGGTCCACGTCTCACAAAAGAGACTCCGCACAAATGTTTTTGCAAACCTTTTCCTTACCTTCATCGTTAAGTGCTTATTTGTAAGTAAATTCCTTTTGTTCTGAAACGCTTGTTTTGACAGAGCTATTTTTCTGTTAATCACTGGCGTGCGAGTGATTGAAATGATGCCACATGTTGTATATATTACAACTTTGGGCACACGAGTTTCTCTCGTTATTTGTACATTACAATACAACTACACATCAACGTTGTGTGTGTGTGTGTGTGTGTGTGTGTGTGTGTGTGTGTGTGTGTGTGTGTGTGTGTGTGTGTGTGTGTGTGTGTGTGTGTGTGTGTGTGTGTGTGTGTGTGATGTTCATATTAATGTTGGGCTGTGCGACGATGTAGTCGAAAGAGGTTTGACACTTCTTTGAGTAGCCTAAAAGTGTATTACTGTTAAATCTATTAATATAGATACCATCGTTTTAGTTAATGCTCTACAGTATAATGACAACCGGACAGTACAAACTGTTGTCACTCGACTTTGGCGCAATTAATGGATTACGGCGAATGCATATCACACATTCACAGCGACGACAGCACAGTGTACGTAGAAAATATATATACGTGTATATATATTACGTATATCCGATTTTACAAGCACTAAAATGTCTTGGGTACAAATGCGGGATTACGTTACTCTACATTCATTTCTTTCAACTATTTAATCTCTTGTTTATATATTATGTGAACTTTCGTTTCGTTTCGTGTGAACTTTATATGCATCTTATCCCCGTCCCAGGTTTAATTTACAGCATTGCCCCTTATGTGAGCTGTCGCGCTCTGGCTTACCTATGTGTTTCTCCTATATTTCTGTCATTTTCTGTCGTTCTAGTGTTGCCATTCGGACAAAATGTAAAGTACAAATTTTAAAGAGTTTTAAATTTGATTGATGTTCTACATGCTGTGCTGCACATTTCTCTATAAATTATATGTGTGTAACACAATTATTATCTTCTTCATAAAAAAAATTTTATAAATTTTTTTTACTTGTAGAAATTAGAGCAACTTTCAATCAACCAGTGACTCTTGCCCTATTATTAAATTTATGGAGTTAATTTAAACCACGTTTAATTTACAGTAAATTTCCTTTGTTATGAACACATTTTAAAAGCCAAAGTGCAATAAATACAATTTTTACTGATTTTTTATCTGTATAATTAATTACTGTCGTCCGTGTGTGTATTACAATTTCCGGTTTGTGACGAAATTTTTTACTTCTTGAGATAGACATATAGTATACGCGTAAAAGTTGTAGTAAATAGTCTAAAGTTAATTTTAATTCAAATTCAAATATTAAACTTAAGGTGGTTTGGACCGTGTGTGTGTGTGTATATATATATATATATAAAATAACGATTCATAATAGCGTCCTATCAGAGCCTTCTATGAAAGCTATAGACGGTACGAGTGTAATGCCGTAAGAAAGAGAGTGAGCGTATAATCGCAGCCATCTCACTCTAACCACGTCACCGCTACATCAGAATCCAGTTCAAACAGGTAATTTTACTCAAAGCGAATTATCAGTTCAACCTGCAATAACTTCAAAAGTTGTAAATATACGGCAATTCTGAAAACAGCATTGTATTCAGCAAGAAAAGCTTTATAAGTACCCGCAAGCTCAGTTAATATAATTAACAAATAAAGAAGTTATACGGATGACGCACGCCAACAGGAATAACGAGAGAATTATGCTACGTAGGAATAAGGTGTTTTCACACACACACAGATAAAGACCTAAGCAACAATATTCTGGGGTCAGATCTTCGGAAACACATTTGCAAATACCTGTAATCAATCGATTTGAAAATACAGGAAGTACGATTTTGACAAGAATTTCTCTGCCGTTTGGAACCTGTCACGGAGTGTTTGAGCGACTTGTTCGAGATTGTCGAAACTGGAAAAACACATGATTTATTTGTACAACCAATCAGCAGCCCGTATTTAAAACAGACGCCAGCTAAAAGCGAGAGGTAACATCACTCTTCGTTCGGTACTTAAACACACTAGACGTGTATAATTCACATACAGATATTTTTATATTACACGACAGTGCAAATTTAAGTTCTAAATCGAGAAGTAGTCCGCAGTGTAGATGAATTAACAACATTCAATAACACTAGCTGCGTAAAACAACCGTTAATTAATTAATTAGTTAATTAATTAATAAATCAGCCGTGAAGGACCTGTGCTACAGAAGGCTACAGCATCTGTAATTGCCAGGGCATCTTCCACAACATTGATCAATCCATTCTTCTGTGCAACACCATCGAAAGGAGGACCTCTACAGATTCCTATCTTCGGTCAACGCATCAAACAGTAAGAAATAGATTCATTGATCAATGACATAAGCGCTAAACAAATTAATAAAACAATAAACAATTTTAAAAAGACACTAAGAGAAGCACACATTGTATTTTAACTATAAGATTAGTTCTAATATAGGATAGGAGTGTTGAATTGAAAGTGGTGTGTAGTATTGGACGTGCAAATTATTGCAGACCTGTTCTTTAGCACTGGTTTGGGAGATAGAAATCTCATAATCAAACCAGATATGAGCTATAGGTCGTTTGAGCGTCTTAATCATTACTTTCCACACTCACTCAATAATTATAAGGTGAGGGTAAAATTAAGTCCTGCCATTAACAATTTAAAGTTTAAAAATCATTGATTAAAACATTAAATATAATAATCAAGCAAATCTTAAAGTGTTATTTGTAACGATTCTTCTTGAATACCACAATCACTGAACGAATCCTGAGAAAGAGTGTCTCCATGCGCTGAGCTAAGCTGAAACCGTGTCATTTGTATGTGGGATTTGTTCTGGCGCCCAGGTAAAGTAATATCACGGGTAAGTAACTTTTTATCTAACATCACAAATATTAGATAATTGTGTTAGACGAAAGGGAGCGTTGTATAGATTTGCCGCGGCCAACTAGGGGGCTCGATTAAGCTCGATTAAACTCACAAAATTATATAAATAAAGTTATATAATTTTGGCGTTGCTATTACCCAAGTGATTAATTAAATTGTAATATTAATAAATTTGAAAAGAAAGTGGAATTCAAGGTTACAAATAACTATTAAATAATTGTTAAATTTATTTGTTAATAATAAATTTTAAAAATGGCTAAATCATCAGCAGTAGATATGGCAGCAATTGAGCAAATGTTTAAACAGTTGACCACTAAAATGGATGATACAAATAATAAAATTGATAGTACAAGTAGTGAATTAAAAAAAAAATTGAAGTAAATAATAAAAGTTTAGAAGAAAGTAATCAAAAATTAATAACAGATGTTAATAATAAAATTGAGCAAACTAATAAATATTTGTCCAGTGAAATGAAACAAATAAATGAAAATTTGTCTAGCCAAATAGAACAAAGTAGTAAAGAGGCTACATTTAAAATAGATGGAGAAATAGCAAATTTAGCTATTAACTTAGGTGGTAAAATAGATGTGAGTAATAATAGATTTTATAAGCATACCGAAGTGGTTAAAACTACCTTAGAAGAGTTTAGAAAACAAGTAAACACTAATTTTCGCCGTCAAGACGAAAAGCTAAATAAATTTAGAAATGAATTACATGAAAGGTTAGAACAAAAAGTAACCCTCATTAATCAACAATTCAGTGAAGTAACTGCTGAATTAAAAACACAATCACTTCTAAATAAAGAAGAAATCCAGAATACTAGGGAAGAGTATAGCCAACTGGGTGTAAATATTAGTGAAGTTAAGAAACAGGTAGAGAGTAAGGCTAACAGTTACGAAGTACATAAAAAGGTGGAACAACAGTTAAAGGTAATGCGGGAGGATCTGACTAAAGCAATGAAGTCACAGCAAACCAAAGTAGTGAGGTGTGGCGGCTATAAGGAAGAACCGGAAAACCTTGCATTTTCAGGTAACCCACATGAGAAACCTGTGGAATTCCTGAAGCTGTTTGAAGCGTATGTAACTCGTGTAAATCCACTGATGGACGACGAGGATAAGAAGGACATGTTAGGCCGATTTCTCAAGAATTGGGCAGGTACGTGGTGGAAAGTCATCTCGGACAGAGTCCAAACCTACTCAGACTTTAGAGAAAAATTTCTAGCTCAGTACTGGAATGTTCAAATACAAAGAAGGGTACGCGATCATCTTGAATTTGGTAAGTATCATCCGTCAATGAATATGACAACTACCAATTATGTGCTAAATATAATGGCGCAAGTTAAACATCTAACACCACCAATAGAAGAGAGAGACCTAGTATATAAGCTAGCGCGTCATTTTTCAGAACGCACTAGAGTAGCAACCACTACTAAAGGAATGGATACTCTAGAAAAGTTCATTATGGTTGTAGATGAGTATCTAGATTTAGAGAGGGATCTACAGCGGGTAAGTAACCAGCTGAGTAACTACTCTAGAGGCGATCAGCAAGAACCATCGTTCTACTCAAATAGGAGGAGAGACAATGAACGTATGAAAGAAAAAAGGTTTACCCCATATCCGGGTAATAAACCACAAAATCAACAGGAAGTGGAGGATAAAGGTAGAAGTAGAAGCGTTGAAAATAAATCTAATAAAGGGTATAAAGTGTGTAAAACAACTATAACCTCTACCGAGCAGCAAACGTCGACTAGTAAAATGAATACGGGAAACGGGAAGCCACTGCAGGTAGAAAAGAAACAAAACTAAACCTACCATTACCTTCAGTGAAAAAACTAAAGAAAACAGGTAAGAAGGACGTAGCTAATAATATAAAACAAGTGAGCGATAGGGAGTTCTTGTTAAAAGAGGAACAAGAAGTGGGTAGAAACCATTATCCTGAATGTCCGGAAATAATTTGTAAGATCAGTAATCTACTGGTAGGAGCGCTTATTGACACTGGCAGTGAAGTTACCTGTGTTAGCTCAAAGTTTGTAGATAGTTATCAGTTGCGAAATTGTCCCAGACTACCCGTAAAACATTGTAATGTACAGGGAGCCACTGGAGCCAAAATGCAAAAGATAACTGAACAAATATATTTACCTGTCAGTATAAATGGAAACCAAACCCAAATAGTAGCTCTAATAGTCCCGAAACTCATTCATGATTGTATTATTGGGGTAGATACGTTGCTTGAATGGAAAGCAAAAAAAAAAAAAAAAAAAAAAAAAAAAAAATACCATTACGATGGAAATAAATGCTAATAAAAATAAATGTAGGTATTAAAGAGTTTAAGCATTGGAACTCGGTAAGTGTCGTAAAAGGGTATATAGAAAAACCTGTAGTTGACGTTAGGAGTGACCAGCACTGTATTGATGATACTCCAGAAATCAACATTGGGACTGAGTTGAACAACGAGCAACAGAACAAAATTCAGCAACTCGTTGGTGAGTATAGTGATGTGTTCAGAACAGAGCCTGGAAGAGCTAGGTTCTATGAATATCAGTTGACACTAACTGAAAATGCATCATTTGTACAAAGGACTTATCCAATCCCTCTACATTATAGAGATGAAATGGAGAAAGAGATCCAACAGATGTTAGCGAATGGAGTTATAGAGAGAGCAAGTAGTCCCTATATAAACCCTTTAGTAGTTGTCACCAAGCCGAACGGGAGTATCCGATTATGCTTAGATGCTAGGAAGTTAAATTCATTATTAGTACCAGATTACGAGTGCGCTAGGAGTGTGGAAGAATTGTTCCAAAAATGTAATGGGGTTAAGTATATGACCAAACTAGACTTAACATCAGGTTTTTGGCAGATTCCCATTAGAAATTGTGATAGAAAGTATACGGCATTTTTGTATAAAAATAAGTGCTACCAATTTAAAGTGGTACCTTTTGGCCTGAGCACCAGCTTAGTAGCAATGGTAAGGTGTTTAGACAGTGCCTTAGGTAATGAGGTAGAGAAGTATACATTAGTGTTTGTAGATAATATTCTATGTGTATCACAAACATTCGAGGAGCACTTGAAACATTTAAAGAATATTTTTAAAACATTAAGATCAGCAAACATGACGCTGAATCTAAGGAAATCAGAGTTTGGTAAGGAGGAAATTAAGTTCTTAGGTCACCGAATCTCAGTGGAAGGCATAACCACGGATCCAGAGAATGTAAAAGCCATACAAGAATTTCCTACCCCAAAGAACTGTAAGCAGCTAAAGTCATTTCTAGGTTTAGCTAACTACTATCAAAAGTTTACAAGTAAATACGCGGAAAGTACTGTTCCATTGTTAAAGTTGTTAAACAAAGGTATTAAATGGAAGTGGACAAAGGACTTCGATGAAGCACTGCAACAAGTGAAAAGTCTTTTTATAAATACTGTTGTATTAAATCATCCAAGAATAGGAGAAAGATTTTACTTGCAAACAGACGCCAGCAATATTGCTATTGGAGCACACTTGTATCAGATTGATGAGGAGGGCCAAAAAGCGGTATTAGGATTCGTAAGTCGCACACTTAAAGGGGCAGAATTAACCTACTTCACGACAGAAAAAGAGCTATTAGCGATAGTGCATAGCCTTTCAAAGTTTAGAAGTTATATTCTGGGTGCTAAACTTACTATAATCACCGACAATAAGGCGTTAGTGTTTTTATTAAAGTGTAAATTGCTAGGGGCTCGTGTGACTGGTCGGATATTGGCTATACAAGAGTATCAATTTGAAATACAGTATTGCAAAGCGAAAGACAACTTAGTAGCAGATGTACTCAGTAGAAATCCACCATTAGAAAACAACATGGAAACAGGTAATATTAAATATAGTAGCAATGATATTGGTATTTACGCAGTAAAACATATAACGAAACCTGAAGTAGTTAGACAAATTAAATAAATAGGGACTCATCAGCAACAAGACCCTAGGATTAGTGTAGCTTGGAGGAGTGCAGTTACCAACTCCAAACCAGGATTTTCCATATACGACGGTAAGCTATATAAGCTATGTTCCCATAAGTGGAAGTTACTATTACCTAGCTGTATGATAGATGAACTTATTTGGGAATGCCACTTGTCATTGGGCCACGCTGGATTTAAAAAACGCTATCTAGCCTTAACCGAAAGTTTCATAGGAAAAGGGTTAGCAAAACGCATGAAAAGATTATTGTCTACTTGTGACCTGTGCCAGAAATGTAAACACCCAAACTTAGCTACAAGGGTAGAAATGCAAACCATCCAAGCTAAAGTGAAAGGAGAGTTACTAGCTGTGGATTATTACGGGCCTCTACCAAAAGCAAAAGGAGGGGTAAAGCAAATTCTAGTTACCATAGATTTCTTTTCCAAATTTGTAAAATTATACCCAGTCCAAAGAGCCACGATAAAAGCAACACTTAGAGCATTAACGAAGTTCTACATCCCACAGTATGGTAAACCAAGGAAAATATTGTCCGACCAAGGAAAACAGTTCACCCATAACCTATGGAGAGAAAACTTGGAAGAATTAAATATTAAACCTATTCTTACATCCATACGTCACCCTCAGGCCAATTTAGCTGAGAGAGTAAATAGAGAATTAGGGAGGTATTTTAGAATATTGTGTAATCAGAACCATTCTGCATGGGTAGACTACTGAAGTTTTATTTCAGATTGTAAAAATAATACATGCAATGAAACAACGGGGTACACACATTCAGAATTGTTTATTAATAAAGAACCTGTACATGTATGGACCAAAACCATAAAAAGTCCACCCAACTACAATCTACCTATCCCATACGAGGTAAAGACAAGGATAGCAGAAGAGAGAATACAAAGAGAAGGTCAAAAGAGAGTAGAACGATATAATCGAACTCACAAGTTGGTAAGGTTTGTGGAAGGAGAGGAAGTGCTAGTGAAAGCGAATCCTGTATTCTCTGCCATAGATAATACCACGGCCAAGTTCTTTCCGATATTCATGGGACCTTATAGGATAGAAAAAAAGATTGCAAGGTACACATATCTGTTAAAAGATGTAGAGAAAAATAAAATTATAGGAAAGTACCATGGGGATAGTTTAAGAATATATACACAAAGTATTGACCCATAAAGAAATAATAATTTGAGCCATAAGGTATGAGAGTCAAACCAGGTCAAATAAAATAAATAAATAATTGTTTTGTATCAATATTAATAATAATATTAAAATTATTATTTAAATAAATGTAGTGTTTTTATTTAAATTATTGACATTAATTAATCCAAAATGATGATTAAAATGATCATATAAATTTCCAGTATACCATGTTAGGTTAAGAAACATCGTAATTTTTAGTTATAAGATAGATGTAAGTAACATTGTATAAGTGCAAGTTTTGTGGGGGAAAAAGTGCTAAAGTAAATGTGCAAATTTGTATTCAGTGTAAAACTGTACATTAGAAAAAAAATTAATGATTTAAATAATCAGCTTTTTTTTATACCGAGTGGGGGTACATATAACGATTCATAATAGCTTCCTATCAGAGCGTTATATGAAAGCTATAGACGGTACGAGCGTAATGCCGTAAGAAAGAGAGAGAGCGTATAATCGCAGCCATCTCACTCTAACCACGTCACCGCTACATCAGAATCCAGTTCAAACAGGTAATTTTACTCAAAGCGAATTATCAGCTAACCTGCAATAACTTCAAAAGTTGTAAATATACGGCAATTCTGAAAACAGCATTGTATTCAGCAAGAAAAGCTTTATAAGTACCCGCAAGCTCAGTTAATATAATTAACAAATAAAGAAGTTATACGGATGACGCACGCCAACAGGAATAACGAGAGAATTATGCTACGTAGGAATAAGGTGTTTTCACACACACACAGAAAAAGACCTAAGCAACAATATTCTGGGGTCAGATCTTCGGAAACACATTTGCAAATACCTGTAATCAATCGATTTGCAAATACAGGAAGTACGATTTTGACAAGAATTTCTCTGCAGTTTGGAACCTGTCACGGAGTGTTTGAGCGACTTGTTCGAGATTGTCGAAACTGGAAAAACGCATGATTTATTTGTACAACCAATCAGCAGCCCGTATTTAAAACAGACGCCAGCTAAAAGCGAGAGGTAACATCACTCTTCGTTCGGTACTTAAACACACTAGACGTGTATAATTCACATACAGATATTTTTATATTACACAACAGTGCAAATTTAAGTTCTAAATCG
This sequence comes from Magicicada septendecula, assembly GCA_034769895.1. Classification (NCBI taxonomy): domain Eukaryota; kingdom Metazoa; phylum Arthropoda; class Insecta; order Hemiptera; family Cicadidae; genus Magicicada; species Magicicada septendecula. Next base: position 486,875,496 of record CM068369.1, on the reverse strand, counting down.
AGAAGTAGTCCGCAGTGTAGATGAATTAACATAATGCAATAACACTAGCTGCGTAAAACAACCGTTAATTAATTAATTAGTTAATTAATTAATCAATCAGCCGTGAAGGACCTGTGCTACAGAAGGCTACAGCATCTGTAATTGCCAGGGCATCTTCCACAACATTGATCAATCCATTCTTCTGTGCAACACCATCGAAAGGAGGACCTCTACAGATTCCTATCTTCGGTCAACGCATCAAACAGTAAGAAATAGATTCATTGATCAATGACATAAGCGCTAAACAAATTAATAAAACAATAAACAATTTTAAAAAGACACTAAGAGAAGCACACATTGTATTTTAACTATAAGATTAGTTCTAATATAGGATAGGAGTGTTGAATTGAAAGTGGTGTGTAGTATTGGACGTGCAAATTATTGCAGACCTGTTCTTTAGCACTGGTTTGGGAGATAGAAATCTCATAATCAAACCAGATATGAGCTATAGGTCGTTTGAGCGTCTTAATCATTACTTTCCACACTCACTCAATAATTATAAGGTGAGGGTAAAATTAAGTCCTGCCATTAACAATTTAAAGTTTAAAAATCATTAATTAAAACATTAAATATAATAATCAAGCAAATCTTAAAGTGTTATTTGTAACGATTCCCCTTGAAAACCGCAATCACTGAACGAATCCTGAGAAAGAGTGTCTCCATGCGCTGAGCTAAGCTGAAACCGTGTCATTTGTATGTGGGATTTTTTCTGGCGCCCAGGTAAAGTAATATCACGGGTAAGTAACTTTTTATCTAACATCACAAATATTAGATAATTGTGTTAGACGAAAGCGAGCGTTGTAATATACATATTGCCACAGTACAAATAAGTGATGTACTGAGCATTGAATGTAAAAATTTAAATTTACCTAATAAACTGTAAATAATTAATAATATATTAGAAATAAGCATGTCAGGGATTGCAAGCTTGGCTCAGACAAAAATATGAACAGCTGTTTCGACCTGAATCGACGTGCACACACACACAAATGTAACTGAAAATGTGTACACCAGTATTTTGCTAGTGTGTGTGAACGCAGGTCTATACAGGCGAGTTTACCACCCCAAGATGAATAATTGCACAATTACTGTTTTTCTGTAATTATTCATAAACTATAATTAAGAATTAAAATCCAAAACCACAATAAAATGTAATAAAATTTACTAAATACTGTGTACGAAAACCACGCGAAAGTGCCACACCGTACGAGTGTAATAGTGTAATAACTGTGTACAAACCGAAAGGGTTAAGTTGCAATGTCCAAAATTACAGTGAACATGTGTTGTAAAAATAGTTATAAGATAAGTATAAGAGTACACTTACAGGACTCTGCAATTCGCAGAAATATAAGAAATAGCGAATTTGACAAAGAGTAGGGGAACTGAATCCAGAGACAGTTTCTGACATGTCGATTTTGTACCACTGCAGGTGTCGACCAAGACATGGGTATAAATAGGACACACAAGCTACAGTGGTTCTTTTTCTTAAATCATCCATGGTGCAGCGAGAGCTTATGCCCGTCCGCACGGCGTATTTATTTTTTTTGTAAATAGTTTAAATTTTCCAGTTACATACAACTATGTAACTAAGTTGTAAAGACAATCATTATTAAATAATAACAGCAGTACTTAAGAAGAATTACATAAGAAGATCCATTGACGTCAGAAACAGCACGAGGAGAGTTCCAGAGAGTGATACGACGCTGGACAAGAGGAGAGTTCCAGAGAGCGATTCGACGCTGGACAAGAAGAAGTGATACGACGCTGGACAAGAGGAGAGTTCCAGAGAGAGATTCGACGCTGGACAAGAGGAGGTGATTCGACGCTGGACAAGAAGAGAAGAGAGACAGCCGACGCTGGAGTGCGAGACGAGGACAACTACAGATGGATCAAAATGATCGAGTATGATTGACGACAATAAGGTGATAAAAAATTTATTTATATCTTAATCGTACAATGAACACAAAGATAATTAAAGACATTTCTATTTTATTTAAAAGTAAGAGCCAATGTTTATTGTAATGTAGAATTAAAATCATAGATGTTTTAGAAATAAGATTAACGTAACAAGAGCTCAAATTAATATGAAATAAAATGAATATAAAGCATTTAAATGAAAACAATTAGTATTTGAGATAAAACAGTACTGAGAAACAAAAGATAAATTTAATAAATATTAATATTTTGAGTATATTACAATATATAAAAAGAGATTTAAATATGAGATTTTCCTTTATTACAATAATTAGTAGAATAGAATATTTTGTCAGTAAGGATGTATATAGCATAAGACTTACGGCATAATAACAAATAATAACGAATGTTTTAAATCGAAGTCAGTGCCATGTGCACAATTTTTAATAATATCAAATAAATTTTAAATACCGTTACAAGTTACATAGAGGCCTTATTGCAGATACACCTGAAACCCAATTTAATTGTTATATTGTTACATAATTTGTCAATCTTGAACGTGAGACCGGTGACGCTAAATTTGTGTATATGTATATGTGTTTATGTATATGTATTATTGCATATTTGGCTCCCAAAGAACGTGGGGCTATACAAATTAAAGTACATATAAAAATTCACACACCTAATACGTTCATATATTTGGCGCTCCAAGATCGTGGGACTCCGCAAACACAAATAAAAGTGTATTTGTATTTGAAATTAAATGTAACAAAATTAATACATTGCATATATTTGTCACCCTGGACGTGGGCACGACATGCCTAAATTTATGTACAAAAATTTGTTACATAAATTGTAGCCCATGAACGTATGGCCCGATCCCCATCATTTAACTATAAAAAATTTTTTTATTTAGCTGAATGGTTGCTCTAAAATATAAGAGTGTGTTAAATGAAAAATGTATTATATGTAATAATTATTTATATTAAACAGTAATTGAATGTAATGTTAATTGTTGTGTAATCACACAGCTGGCGCCCACGAATAATATTAATTGTCTATGTAACAGGTGTTACTGTAATGAGTATTAATAATAACTATTAATAAAAAATAAAGAAATAAATAAATAAGTAGGGAACGGTTATCAATAATAATTGTTAAAGAATTACTACTAAATAAATATTTTAATAATAATTCACCATGGCAATATCAGGAAGTTTAAGGATTGGGGAAGCACTTCAAGCTATGATGCAAGCCGTATTTGGTGAAGTAGAGAACAAACAACCAGAAAAAGTAAAAGAAAATAATATTAGAACGCAGATAGAAGAGTTAACAGAATTTTTTACAAAACAGACCGAAAAATTAAGAGAAGAAAGGAAAGCAAAAGAGGAATTAGTAGAAAGAATTGACGATTCTAATACGCACATTGCGGCAGTAGAATATAAACAAACCATAAGAATTAAAAATAAGAGAGAAAATACGTGTGTAATTACTAACGATAATTATAAAAAAGTAATTAACATTAAGGAGGAGAAGCAAATAAAGGTTAACAAAATATACCTTATTAATGGCGATATCCCTATTGTGAGACACACACACACTAGTAAGTCACATAAGATGACACATTTAAGGCACCACACTTACGGAGATAAATATCACTGTAGGCCTAACAATAAACGTAGTAAATTATCTATACGAAACACTACCCAAAATTTTGGTAAGTATGATGTTAGATATACGCACGATAATTATAGTAACAATTATTATAACTGTAATTATAAAAAACTACAGAGGTTATCATAAACGACGGATGAAAAAACAGTCGACAGTTGTTTATATGGGCGTCAAGCAGACTGAATATACGCAATGCATTAGTGACGAGAGAATTATGGAACGTGCGGAGAGAAGAGAGAGAAGTTATTCATCACAGCTAAGAAACAAATTCTTGCCGTACGAACAGGTGACTTCTACGATAAAAACAAACATCGCAGTGATACAATGGAAGGCGGACGTTGTTTACACGAGGGTGAGAACAATGGTAAGCACGGCGACTACGCTACAAAAGAACAATATACGTCCGGTAGACGACGGACAATGCAATTGTTATAACGAGGGGTGTAAGATCAAACGACACACTGAACTCAGAACTCAATCCCCGAATGGAATAAATAATTATTTTTAAATGAGAAAAATAATATTACTATTAATTGATAATAATAATATAAGAGAGTATAATTAAGGAATATTATTTATTAAGGATATGATAGCAAATAAAAAAAGAAATGTTAGTGGAAAGAAATATGGAATATTATTTTAAAGGATTAATTAAGAAATGTATTATTGATGGTAAAGAATGCTATTGTAGAGAAATATTTAAGAAAGTAATGGTAAAAGATGTTATTGTTGATATTAATATGAAGAAAGTGTTAGGAATGGAAATAATTGCCATAATTGTTAGAACGGCTGATCAAGCGAACACTTAATGGAGATACAAGGACACAGATGAAAGCAAGAGTGAAAAGTCAAAGGGGCAGAGACTACTTAGGATTAAGGACTTCAAGAAAAATATCGTTGTTTTCCAAGACAGTTCCTTTGTAACCGATCATGCGACACACTACAAAGCTAAAAGAGTATTCTGTTATGGGAAGTGTATTTCAGGAAAGTATTAGCGATCAGAAAGGTAATGTTAAAGAAATGTAGTAAAACATAATGAACGTAATGTATTGTATAAGGAATGTATTAGATAAAGTAATGTCATGTTAAGAAAAAAGTTAAGGAAGATTAGAAGGGAAGGTAAGAATGTATGAGTAAGATAATGTAAAATTAAGGACCGAATTTACACACATACGTAGGAATGCAGAGTATACAGAAGGAGAACAAAGGAGAGCTAATTGCAGTGGATTTTCTGGAACCACTACCGCGATCAAGTCGAGGTGTGAAGCACATATTGGTATGTATCGATGTGTTTTCCAAGGCAGTCCGACTGTACCCTATTATGCGACCCACAACCAAAGTTGTTCTAAAGATACTACTGCAGAAATATATTCCGTTATATGGAAAAATGAAGAAGGTACTCAGTGATCAAGGTGTACAATTCCAAAGTGAAAAATGGGAGAGGACGTTAAGGGAAAATGGAATACAACCTGTACTCAGATCCATAAGACATCCTCAAGGAAACCTTGCTGACAGAGTTAACAAAGAATTAGGTAAATATTTACGAATATATTGCCATGATCAACACAATAAATGGGCAGAATATTTACCATTTCTTGAAAAAGCCATTAACGAAAATTATAGTGAAGCAACAGGATACACTCCCATGGAATTAGAAGAAGATAAGAAGCCAAGCAGATTTTGGACTAAGTATATAAACAAACCTAATAACCAAAATGTACCTGTACCAATAAGTGTGAAAATTGAATACGCAAAGGAACGGATAATAGAAAGAGTAACAAGAGAGTAGAGAGATTTAATCTAACTCACAAACTACAACAATTCAACGTGGGAGAAAGTATACTACTCAAAGCAAATCCAGTGGGAAAACGGAGTGATAATACGGCGAAGGAATTCTTCAGACTTTATAATGGACCGTATACGTTAAGACAGCGAGTAGGACAACACACTTTCATCGTATATGATGAGATACAGAAGAAAGAAATTGGTAAATTCCACGCAACGTCATTTAGGAAGTTCTACACATGAAAACGACGAGGTCAATGAAACCAGACAGATCAGCTGTTTGTTAAAGCCACCCTACTACAAGGTCACGAGCAGTGAGCGTACAAAGAGGGGAGGTAAGACATTTGTATACACTCCAATTAGGGTGAAATGACGAATATTATTATTTATTATTTGTTACATTTTGTTGAAAATATAATAATAATAAATAAAAAAAATTATAATAAATAAATTTAATAAATTTTTTTTGTTTCCAAGCAGAGGAATAATGCGACAGTACAAATAAGTGATGTACTGAGCATTGAATATAAAAATTTAAATTTACCTATTAAACTGTAAATAATTAATAATATATTAGAAATAAGCATGTCAGGGATTGCAAGCTTGGCTCAGACAAAAATATGAACAGGTGTTTCGACCTGAATCGACGTGCACACACACACAAATGTAACTGAAAATGTGTACACCAGTATTTTGCTAGTGTGTGTGAACGCAGGTTTTTGCAGGCGAGTTTACCACCCCAAGATGAATAATTGCACAATTACTGTTTTTCTGTAATTATTCATAAACTATAATTAAGAATTAAAATCCAAAACCACAATAAAATGTAATAAAATTTACTAAATACTGTGTACGAAAACCACGCGAAAGTGCCACACCGTACGAGTGTAATAGTGAAATAACTGTGTACAAATCGAAAGGGTTAAGTTGCAATGTGCAAAATTACAGTGAACATGTGTTGTAAAAATAGTTACAAGATAAGTATAAGAGTACACTTACAGGACTCTGCAATTCGCAGAAATATAAGAAATAGCGAATTTGACAAAGAGTAGGGGAACTGAATCCAGAGACAGTTTCTGACATGTCGATTTCGTACCACTGCAGGTGTCGACCAAGACATGGGTATAAATAGGACACACAAGCTACAGTGGTTCTTTTTCTTAAATCATCCACGGTGCAGCGGGAGCTTATGCCCGTCCGCACGGCGTATTTATATTTTTTTAAATAGTTAAAATTGTCCAGTTACATACAACTATGTAACTATGTTGTAAAGACAATCATTATTAAATAATAACAGCAGTACATAAGAAGAATTACATAAGAAGATCCATTGACGTCAGAAACAGCACGAGGAGAGTTCCAGAGAGTGATACGACGCTGGACAAGAGGAGAGTTCCAGAGAGTGATTCGACGCTGGACAAGAAGAAGTGATACGACGCTGGACAAGAGGAGAGTTCCAGAGAGAGATTCGACGCTGGACAAGAGGAGGTGATTCGACGCTGGACAAGAGGAGAAGAGAGACAGCCGACGCTGGAGTGCGAGACGAGGACAACTACAGATGGATCAAAATGATCGAGTATGATTGACGACAATAAGGTGATAAACAACTTATTTTTATCTTAATCGTACAATGAACTCAAAGACAATTAAAGACATTTCTATTTTATTTAAAAGTAAGAGCCAATGTTTATTGTAAAGAAGAATTAAAATCATAGATGTTTTAGAAATACGATTAACGTAACAAGATCTCAAATTAATATGAAATAAAATGAATATAAAGCATTTAAATGAAAACAATTAATATTTGAGATAAAACAGTACTGAGAAACAAAAGATAAATTCAATAACTATTAATATTTTGAGTACATTACAATATATAAAAAGAGATTTAAATATTGATATTTTGAAACACATTAATTGACTGAGTAGTCTGGAAATGAGATTTTCCTTTAATACAATAATTAATAGAATAGAATATTTAGTCAGTAAGGATGTATATAGCATAGGCCTTACGGCATATTAACAAATAATAACGAATGTTTTAAATCGAAGTCAGTGCCATGTGCACAATTTTTAATAATAGCAAATAAATTTGAAATACTGTTACAAGTTACATAGAGTTTTTATTGCAGATACACCTGAAACCCAATTTAAATGTTATATTGTTACATAATTTGTCAATCTTGAACGTAAGACCGGTCACGCTAAGTTTGTGAATATGTATATGTGTTTATGTATATGTATTATTGCATATTTGGCTCCCAAAGAACGTGGGGCTATACAAATTAAAGTACATATAAAAATTCACACACATAAATACGTTCATATATTTGACGCTCCAAAATCTTGGGGCTCCGCAAACACAAATAAAAGTGTATTTGTATTTGAAATTAAATGTAACAAAATTAATACATTGCATATATTTGTCACCCTGGACGTGGGGCACGACATGCCTAAATTTATGTACAAAAATTTGTTTCATAAATTGTAGCCCATGAACGTATGGCCCGATCCCCATCATTTAACTATTAAAAATTTTTTTATGTAGCTGAATGGTTGCTCTAAATTATAAGAGTGTGTTAAATGAAAAATGTATTATATGTAATAATTACTTATATTAAACAGTAATTGAATGTAATGTTAATTGTTGTGTAATCACACAGCTGGCGCCCACGAATAATATTAATTGTCTATGTAACAGGTGTTACTGTAATGAGTATTAATAATAACTATTAATAAAAAATAAAGAAATAAATAAATAAGTAGGGAACGGTTATCAATAATAATTGTTAAAGAATTACTACTAAATAAATATTTTAATAATAATTCACCATGGCAATATCAGGAAGTATAAGGATGGGGGAAGCACTTGAAGCTATGATGCAAGCCGTATTTGGTAAAGTAGAGAACAAACAACCAGAAAAAGTAAAAGAAAATAATATTAGAACGCAGATAGAAGAGTTAACAGAATTTTTTACAAAACAGACCGAAAAATTAAGAGAAGAAAGGAAAGCAAAAGAGGAATTAGTAGAAAGAATTGACGATTCTAATACGCACATTGCGGCAGTAGAATATAAACAAACCATAAGAATTAAAAATAAGAGAGAAAATACGTGTGTAATTACTAACGATAATTATAAAAAAGTAATTAACATTAAGGAGGAGAAGCAAATAAAGGTTAACAAAACATACCTTATTAATGGCGATATCCCTATTGTGAGACACACACACACTAGTAAGTCACATAAGATGACACACTTAAGGCACCACACTTACGGAGATAAATATCACTGTAGGCCTAACAATAAACGTAGTAAATTATCTATACGAAACACTACCCAAAATTGTGGTAAGTATGATGTTAGATATACGCACGATAATTATAGTAACAATTATTATAACTGTAATTATAAAAAACTACAGAGGTTATCATAAACGACGGATGAAAAAACAGTCGACAGTTGTTTATATGGGCTTCAAGCAGACTGAATATACGCAATGCATTAGTGACGAGAGAATTATGGAACGTGCGGAGAGAAGAGAGAGAAGTTATTCATCACAGCTAAGAAACAAATTCTTGCCGTACGAACAGGTGACTTCTACGATAAAAACAAACATCGCAGTGATACAATGGAAGGCGGACGTTGTTTACACGAGGGTGAGAACAATGGTAAGCACGGCGACTACGCTACAAAGGAACAATATACGTCCGGTAGACGACGGACAATGCAATTGTTATAACGAGGGGTGTAAGATCAAACGACACACTGAACTCAGAACTCAATCCCCGAATGGAATAAATAATTATTTTTAAATGAGAAAAATAATATTACTATTAATTATTAATAATAATATAAGAGAGTATAATTAAGGAATATTATTTATTAAGGATATGATAGCAAATAAAAAAAGAAATGTTAGTGGAAAGAAATATGGAATATTATTTTAAAGGATTAATTAAGAAATGTATTATTGATGGTAAAGAATGCTATTGTAGAGAAATATTTAAGAAAGTAATGGTAAAAGATGTTATTGTTGATATTAATATGAAGAAAGTGTTAGGAATGGAAATAATTGCCATAATTGTTAGAACGGCTGATCAAGCGAACACTTAATGCAGATACAAGGACACAGAAGAAAGCAAGAGTGAAAAGTCAAAAGGGCAGAGACTACTTAGGATTAAGGACTTCAAGAAAAATATCGTTGTTTTCCAAGACAGTTCCTTTGTAACCGATCATGCGACACACTACAAAGCTAAAAGAGTATTCTGTTACGGGAAGTGTATTTCAGGAAAGTATTAGCGATCAGAAAGGTAATGTTAAAAAATGTAATAAAACATAATGAACGTTAATGTATTGTATAAGTAATGTATTAGATAAAGTAATGTCATGTTAAGAAAAGAGTTAAGGAAGATTAGAAGGGAAGGTAAGAATGTATGAGTAAGATAATGTAAAATTAAGGACCGAATTTACACACATACGTAGGAATGCAGAGTATACAGAAGGAGAACAAAGGAGAGCTAATTGCAGTGGATTTTCTGGAACCACTACCGCGATCAAGTCGAGGTGTGAAGCACATATTGGTATGTATCGATGTGTTTTCCAAGGCAGTCCGACTGTACCCAATTATGCGACCCACAACCAAAGTTGTTCTAAAGATACTACTGCAGAAATATATTCCGTTATATGGAAAAATGAAGAAGGTACTCAGTGATCAAGGTGTACAATTCCAAAGTGAAAAATGGGAGAGGACGTTAAGGGAAAATGGAATACAACCTGTACTCAGATCCATAAGACATCCTCAAGGAAACCTTGCTGACAGAGTTAACAAAGAATTAGGTAAATATTTACGAATATATTGCCATGATCAACACAATAAATGGGCAGAATATTTACCATTTCTTGAAAAAGCCATTAACGAAAATTATAGTGAAGCAACAGGATACACTCCCATGGAATTAGAAGAAGATAAGAAGCCAAGCAGATTTTGGACTAAGTATATAAACAAACCTAATAACCAAAATGTACCTGTACCAATAAGTGTGAAAATTGAATACGCAAAGGAACGGATAATAGAAAGAGGTAACAAGAGAGTAGAGAGATTTAATCTAACTCACAAACTACAACAATTCAACGTGGGAGAAAGTATACTACTCAAAGCAAATCCAGTGGGAAAACGGAGTGATAATACGGCGAAGAAATTCTTCAGACTTTATAATGGACCGTATACGTTAAGACAGCGAGTAGGACAACACACTTTCATCGTATATGATGAGATACAGAAGAAAGAAATTGGTAAATTCCACGCAACGTCATTTAGGAAGTTCTACACATGAAAACGACGAGGTCAATGAAACCAGACAGATCAGCTGTTTGTTAAAGCCACCCTACTACAAGGTCACGAGCAGTGAGCGTACAAAGAGGGGAGGTAAGACATTTGTATACACTCCAATTAGGGTGAAATGACGAATATTATTCTTTATTATTTGTTACATTTTGTTGAAAATATAATAATAATAAATAAAAAAAATTATAATAAAAAAATTAATAAATTTTTTTTGTTTCCAAGCAGAGGAATAATGCGACAGTACAAATAAGTGATGTACTGAGCATTGAATACAAAAATTTAAATTTACCTAATAAACTGTAAATAATTAATAATATATTAATTATTAATTAATAATTAATCAGTCAGGGATTGCAAGCTTGGCTCAGACAAAAATATGAACAGGTGTTTCGACCTGAATCGACGTGCACACACACAAATGTAACTGAAAATGTGTACACCAGTATTTTGCTAGTGTGTGTGAACGCAGGTCTATGCAGGCGAGTTTACCACCCCAAGATGAATAATTGCACAATTACTGTTTTTCTGTAATTATTCATAAACTATAATTAAGAATTAAAATCCAAAACCACAATAAAATGTAATAAAATTTACTAAATACTGTGTACGAAAACCACGCGGAAGTGCCACACCGTACGAGTGTAATAGTGAAATAACTGTGTACAAATCGAAAGGGTTAAGTTGCAATGTGCAAAATTACAGTGAACATGTGTTGTAAAAATAGTTATAAGATAAGTATAAGAGTACACTTACAGGACTCTGCAATTCGCAGAAATATAAGAAATAGCGAATTTGACAAAGAGTAGGGGAACTGAATCCAGAGACAGTTTCTGACATGTCGATTTCGTACCACTGCAGGTGTCGACCAAGACATGGGTATAAATAGGACACACAAGCTACAGTGGTTCTTTTTCTTAAATCATCCACGGTGCAGCGGGAGCTTATGCCCGTCCGCACGGCGTATTTATTTTTTTTTTAAATAGTTAAAATTGTCCAGTTACATACAACTATGTAACTATGTTGTAAAGACAATCATTATTAAATAATAACAGCAGTACATAAGAAGAATTACATAAGAAGATCCATTGACGTCAGAAACAGCACGAGGAGAGTTCCAGAGAGTGATACGACGCTGGACAAGAGGAGAGTTCCAGAGAGTGATTCGACGCTGGACAAGAAGAAGTGATACGACGCTGGACAAGAGGAGAGTTCCAGAGAGAGATTCGACGCTGGACAAGAGGAGGTGATTCGACGCTGGACAAGAGGAGAAGAGAGACAGCCGACGCTGGAGTGCGAGACGAGGACAACTACAGATGGATCAAAATGATCGAGTATGATTGACGACAATAAGGTGATAAACAACTTATTTATATCTTAATCGTACAATGAACTCAAAGACAATTAAAGACATTTCTATTTTATTTAAAAGTAAGAGCCAATGTTTATTGTAAAGAAGAATTAAAATCATAGATGTTTTAGAAATACGATTAACGTAACAAGATCTCAAATTAATATGAAATAAAATGAATATAAAGCATTTAAATGAAAACAATTAGTATTTGAGATAAAACAGTACTGAGAAACAAAAGATAAATTCAATAACTATTAATATTTTGAGTACATTACAATATATAAAAAGAGATTTAAATATTGATATTTTGAAACACATTAATTGACTGAGTAGTCTGGAAATGAGATTTTCCTTTAATACAATAATTAATAGAATAGAATATTTAGTCAGTAAGGATGTATATAGCATAGGCCTTACGGCATAATAACAAATAATAACGAATGTTTTAAATCGAAGTCAGTGCCATGTGCACAATTTTTAATAATATCAAATAAATTTGAAATACTGTTACAAGTTACATAGAGTTTTTATTGCAGATACACCTGAAACCCAATTTAAATGTTATATTGTTACATAATTTGTCAATCTTGAACGTAAGACCGGTCACGCTAAGTTTGTGTATATGTATATGTGTTTATGTATATGTATTATTGCATATTTGGCTCCCAAAGAACGTGGGGCTATACAAATTAAAGTACATATAAAAATTCACACACATAAATACGTTCATATATTTGACGCTCCAAAATCTTGGGGCTCCGCAAACACAAATAAAAGTGTATTTGTATTTGAAATTAAATGTAACAAAATTAATACATTGCATATATTTGTCACCCTGGACGTGGGGCACGACATGCCTAAATTTATGTACAAAAATTTGTTTCATAAATTGTAGCCCATGAACGTATGGCCCGATCCCCATCATTTAACTATTAAAAATTTTTTTATGTAGCTGAATGGTTGCTCTAAATTATAAGAGTGTGTTAAATGAAAAATGTATTATATGTAATAATTACTTATATTAAACAGTAATTGAATGTAATGTTAATTGTTGTGTAATCACACAGCTGGCGCCCACGAATAATATTAATTGTCTATGTAACAGGTGTTACTGTAATGAGTATTAATAATAACTATTAATAAAAAATAAAGAAATAAATAAATAAGTAGGGAACGGTTATCAATAATAATTGTTAAAGAATTACTACTAAATAAATATTTTAATAATAATTCACCATGGCAATATCAGGAAGTTTAAGGATGGGGGAAGCACTTCAAGCTATGATGCAAGCCGTATTTGGTGAAGTAGAGAACAAACAACCAGAAAAAGTAAAAGAAAATAATATTAGAACGCAGATAGAAGAGTTAACAGAATTTTTTACAAAACAGACCGAAAAATTAAGAGAAGAAAGGAAAGCAAAAGAGGAATTAGTAGAAAGAATTGACGATTCTAATACGCACATTGCGGCAGTAGAATATAAACAAACCATAAGAATTAAAAATAAGAGAGAAAATACGTGTGTAATTACTAACGATAATTATAAAAAAGTAATTAACATTAAGGAGGAGAAGCAAAAAAAGGTTAACAAAACATACCTTATTAATGGCGATATCCCTATTGTGAGACACACACACACTAGTAAGTCACATAAGATGACACACTTAAGGCACCACACTTACGGAGATAAATATCACTGTAGGCCTAACAATAAACGTAGTAAATTATCTATACGAAACACTACCCAAAATTGTGGTAAGTATGATGTTAGATATACGCACGATAATTATAGTAACAATTATTATAACTGTAATTATAAAAAACTACAGAGGTTATCATAAACGACGGATGAAAAAACAGTCGACAGTTGTTTATATGGGCTTCAAGCAGACTGAATATACGCAATGCATTAGTGACGAGAGAATTATGGAACGTGCGGAGAGAAGAGAGAGAAGTTATTCATCACAGCTAAGAAACAAATTCTTGCCGTACGAACAGGTGACTTCTACGATAAAAACAAACATCGCAGTGATACAATGGAAGGCGGACGTTGTTTACACGAGGGTGAGAACAATGGTAAGCACGGCGACTACGCTACAAAGGAACAATATACGTCCGGTAGACGACGGACAATGCAATTGTTATAACGAGGGGTGTAAGATCAAACGACACACTGAACTCAGAACTCAATCCCCGAATGGAATAAATAATTATTTTTAAATGAGAAAAATAATATTACTATTAATTATTAATAATAATATAAGAGAGTATAATTAAGGAATATTATTTATTAAGGATATGATAGCAAATAAAAAAAGAAATGTTAGTGGAAAGAAATATGGAATATTATTTTAAAGGATTAATTAAGAAATGTATTATTGATGGTAAAGAATGCTATTGTAGAGAAATATTTAAGAAAGTAATGGTAAAAGATGTTATTGTTGATATTAATATGAAGAAAGTGTTAGGAATGGAAATAATTGCCATAATTGTTAGAACGGCTGATCAAGCGAACACTTAATGCAGATACAAGGACACAGAAGAAAGCAAGAGTGAAAAGTCAAAAGGGCAGAGACTACTTAGGATTAAGGACTTCAAGAAAAATATCGTTGTTTTCCAAGACAGTTCCTTTGTAACCGATCATGCGACACACTACAAAGCTAAAAGAGTATTCTGTTACGGGAAGTGTATTTCAGGAAAGTATTAGCGATCAGAAAGGTAATGTTAAAAAATGTAATAAAACATAATGAACGTTAATGTATTGTATAAGTAATGTATTAGATAAAGTAATGTCATGTTAAGAAAAGAGTTAAGGAAGATTAGAAGGGAAGGTAAGAATGTATGAGTAAGATAATGTAAAATTAAGGACCGAATTTACACACATACGTAGGAATGCAGAGTATACAGAAGGAGAACAAAGGAGAGCTAATTGCAGTGGATTTTCTGGAACCACTACCGCGATCAAGTCGAGGTGTGAAGCACATATTGGTATGTATCGATGTGTTTTCCAAGGCAGTCCGACTGTACCCAATTATGCGACCCACAACCAAAGTTGTTCTAAAGATACTACTGCAGAAATATATTCCGTTATATGGAAAAATGAAGAAGGTACTCAGTGATCAAGGTGTACAATTCCAAAGTGAAAAATGGGAGAGGACGTTAAGGGAAAATGGAATACAACCTGTACTCAGATCCATAAGACATCCTCAAGGAAACCTTGCTGACAGAGTTAACAAAGAATTAGGTAAATATTTACGAATATATTGCCATGATCAACACAATAAATGGGCAGAATATTTACCATTTCTTGAAAAAGCCATTAACGAAAATTATAGTGAAGCAACAGGATACACTCCCATGGAATTAGAAGAAGATAAGAAGCCAAGCAGATTTTGGACTAAGTATATAAACAAACCTAATAACCAAAATGTACCTGTACCAATAAGTGTGAAAATTGAATACGCAAAGGAACGGATAATAGAAAGAGGTAACAAGAGAGTAGAGAGATTTAATCTAACTCACAAACTACAACAATTCAACGTGGGAGAAAGTATACTACTCAAAGCAAATCCAGTGGGAAAACGGAGTGATAATACGGCGAAGAAATTCTTCAGACTTTATAATGGACCGTATACGTTAAGACAGCGAGTAGGACAACACACTTTCATCGTATATGATGAGATACAGAAGAAAGAAATTGGTAAATTCCACGCAACGTCATTTAGGAAGTTCTACACATGAAAACGACGAGGTCAATGAAACCAGACAGATCAGCTGTTTGTTAAAGCCACCCTACTACAAGGTCACGAGCAGTGAGCGTACAAAGAGGGGAGGTAAGACATTTGTATACACTCCAATTAGGGTGAAATGACGAATATTATTCTTTATTATTTGTTACATTTTGTTGAAAATATAATAATAATAAATAAAAAAAATTATAATAAAAAAATTAATAAATTTTTTTTGTTTCCAAGCAGAGGAATAATGCGACAGTACAAATAAGTGATGTACTGAGCATTGAATACAAAAATTTAAATTTACCTAATAAACTGTAAATAATTAATAATATATTAATTATTAATTAATAATTAATCAGTCAGGGATTGCAAGCTTGGCTCAGACAAAAATATGAACAGGTGTTTCGACCTGAATCGACGTGCACACACACAAATGTAACTGAAAATGTGTACACCAGTATTTTGCTAGTGTGTGTGAACGCAGGTCTATGCAGGCGAGTTTACCACCCCAAGATGAATAATTGCACAATTACTGTTTTTCTGTAATTATTCATAAACTATAATTAAGAATTAAAATCCAAAACCACAATAAAATGTAATAAAATTTACTAAATACTGTGTACGAAAACCACGCGGAAGTGCCACACCGTACGAGTGTAATAGTGAAATAACTGTGTACAAATCGAAAGGGTTAAGTTGCAATGTGCAAAATTACAGTGAACATGTGTTGTAAAAATAGTTATAAGATAAGTATAAGAGTACACTTACAGGACTCTGCAATTCGCAGAAATATAAGAAATAGCGAATTTGACAAAGAGTAGGGGAACTGAATCCAGAGACAGTTTCTGACATGTCGATTTCGTACCACTGCAGGTGTCGACCAAGACATGGGTATAAATAGGACACACAAGCTACAGTGGTTCTTTTTCTTAAATCATCCACGGTGCAGCGGGAGCTTATGCCCGTCCGCACGGCGTATTTATTTTTTTTTTAAATAGTTAAAATTGTCCAGTTACATACAACTATGTAACTATGTTGTAAAGACAATCATTATTAAATAATAACAGCAGTACATAAGAAGAATTACATAAGAAGATCCATTGACGTCAGAAACAGCACGAGGAGAGTTCCAGAGAGTGATACGACGCTGGACAAGAGGAGAGTTCCAGAGAGTGATTCGACGCTGGACAAGAAGAAGTGATACGACGCTGGACAAGAGGAGAGTTCCAGAGAGAGATTCGACGCTGGACAAGAGGAGGTGATTCGACGCTGGACAAGAGGAGAAGAGAGACAGCCGACGCTGGAGTGCGAGACGAGGACAACTACAGATGGATCAAAATGATCGAGTATGATTGACGACAATAAGGTGATAAACAACTTATTTATATCTTAATCGTACAATGAACTCAAAGACAATTAAAGACATTTCTATTTTATTTAAAAGTAAGAGCCAATGTTTATTGTAAAGAAGAATTAAAATCATAGATGTTTTAGAAATACGATTAACGTAACAAGATCTCAAATTAATATGAAATAAAATGAATATAAAGCATTTAAATGAAAACAATTAGTATTTGAGATAAAACAGTACTGAGAAACAAAAGATAAATTCAATAACTATTAATATTTTGAGTACATTACAATATATAAAAAGAGATTTAAATATTGATATTTTGAAACACATTAATTGACTGAGTAGTCTGGAAATGAGATTTTCCTTTAATACAATAATTAATAGAATAGAATATTTAGTCAGTAAGGATGTATATAGCATAGGCCTTACGGCATAATAACAAATAATAACGAATGTTTTAAATCGAAGTCAGTGCCATGTGCACAATTTTTAATAATATCAAATAAATTTGAAATACTGTTACAAGTTACATAGAGTTTTTATTGCAGATACACCTGAAACCCAATTTAAATGTTATATTGTTACATAATTTGTCAATCTTGAACGTAAGACCGGTCACGCTAAGTTTGTGTATATGTATATGTGTTTATGTATATGTATTATTGCATATTTGGCTCCCAAAGAACGTGGGGCTATACAAATTAAAGTACATATAAAAATTCACACACATAAATACGTTCATATATTTGACGCTCCAAAATCTTGGGGCTCCGCAAACACAAATAAAAGTGTATTTGTATTTGAAATTAAATGTAACAAAATTAATACATTGCATATATTTGTCACCCTGGACGTGGGGCACGACATGCCTAAATTTATGTACAAAAATTTGTTTCATAAATTGTAGCCCATGAACGTATGGCCCGATCCCCATCATTTAACTATTAAAAATTTTTTTATGTAGCTGAATGGTTGCTCTAAATTATAAGAGTGTGTTAAATGAAAAATGTATTATATGTAATAATTACTTATATTAAACAGTAATTGAATGTAATGTTAATTGTTGTGTAATCACACAGCTGGCGCCCACGAATAATATTAATTGTCTATGTAACAGGTGTTACTGTAATGAGTATTAATAATAACTATTAATAAAAAATAAAGAAATAAATAAATAAGTAGGGAACGGTTATCAATAATAATTGTTAAAGAATTACTACTAAATAAATATTTTAATAATAATTCACCATGGCAATATCAGGAAGTTTAAGGATGGGGGAAGCACTTCAAGCTATGATGCAAGCCGTATTTGGTGAAGTAGAGAACAAACAACCAGAAAAAGTAAAAGAAAATAATATTAGAACGCAGATAGAAGAGTTAACAGAATTTTTTACAAAACAGACCGAAAAATTAAGAGAAGAAAGGAAAGCAAAAGAGGAATTAGTAGAAAGAATTGACGATTCTAATACGCACATTGCGGCAGTAGAATATAAACAAACCATAAGAATTAAAAATAAGAGAGAAAATACGTGTGTAATTACTAACGATAATTATAAAAAAGTAATTAACATTAAGGAGGAGAAGCAAAAAAAGGTTAACAAAACATACCTTATTAATGGCGATATCCCTATTGTGAGACACACACACACTAGTAAGTCACATAAGATGACACACTTAAGGCACCACACTTACGGAGATAAATATCACTGTAGGCCTAACAATAAACGTAGTAAATTATCTATACGAAACACTACCCAAAATTGTGGTAAGTATGATGTTAGATATACGCACGATAATTATAGTAACAATTATTATAACTGTAATTATAAAAAACTACAGAGGTTATCATAAACGACGGATGAAAAAACAGTCGACAGTTGTTTATATGGGCTTCAAGCAGACTGAATATACGCAATGCATTAGTGACGAGAGAATTATGGAACGTGCGGAGAGAAGAGAGAGAAGTTATTCATCACAGCTAAGAAACAAATTCTTGCCGTACGAACAGGTGACTTCTACGATAAAAACAAACATCGCAGTGATACAATGGAAGGCGGACGTTGTTTACACGAGGGTGAGAACAATGGTAAGCACGGCGACTACGCTACAAAGGAACAATATACGTCCGGTAGACGACGGACAATGCAATTGTTATAACGAGGGGTGTAAGATCAAACGACACACTGAACTCAGAACTCAATCCCCGAATGGAATAAATAATTATTTTTAAATGAGAAAAATAATATTACTATTAATTATTAATAATAATATAAGAGAGTATAATTAAGGAATATTATTTATTAAGGATATGATAGCAAATAAAAAAAGAAATGTTAGTGGAAAGAAATATGGAATATTATTTTAAAGGATTAATTAAGAAATGTATTATTGATGGTAAAGAATGCTATTGTAGAGAAATATTTAAGAAAGTAATGGTAAAAGATGTTATTGTTGATATTAATATGAAGAAAGTGTTAGGAATGGAAATAATTGCCATAATTGTTAGAACGGCTGATCAAGCGAACACTTAATGCAGATACAAGGACACAGAAGAAAGCAAGAGTGAAAAGTCAAAAGGGCAGAGACTACTTAGGATTAAGGACTTCAAGAAAAATATCGTTGTTTTCCAAGACAGTTCCTTTGTAACCGATCATGCGACACACTACAAAGCTAAAAGAGTATTCTGTTACGGGAAGTGTATTTCAGGAAAGTATTAGCGATCAGAAAGGTAATGTTAAAAAATGTAATAAAACATAATGAACGTTAATGTATTGTATAAGTAATGTATTAGATAAAGTAATGTCATGTTAAGAAAAGAGTTAAGGAAGATTAGAAGGGAAGGTAAGAATGTATGAGTAAGATAATGTAAAATTAAGGACCGAATTTACACACATACGTAGGAATGCAGAGTATACAGAAGGAGAACAAAGGAGAGCTAATTGCAGTGGATTTTCTGGAACCACTACCGCGATCAAGTCGAGGTGTGAAGCACATATTGGTATGTATCGATGTGTTTTCCAAGGCAGTCCGACTGTACCCAATTATGCGACCCACAACCAAAGTTGTTCTAAAGATACTACTGCAGAAATATATTCCGTTATATGGAAAAATGAAGAAGGTACTCAGTGATCAAGGTGTACAATTCCAAAGTGAAAAATGGGAGAGGACGTTAAGGGAAAATGGAATACAACCTGTACTCAGATCCATAAGACATCCTCAAGGAAACCTTGCTGACAGAGTTAACAAAGAATTAGGTAAATATTTACGAATATATTGCCATGATCAACACAATAAATGGGCAGAATATTTACCATTTCTTGAAAAAGCCATTAACGAAAATTATAGTGAAGCAACAGGATACACTCCCATGGAATTAGAAGAAGATAAGAAGCCAAGCAGATTTTGGACTAAGTATATAAACAAACCTAATAACCAAAATGTACCTGTACCAATAAGTGTGAAAATTGAATACGCAAAGGAACGGATAATAGAAAGAGGTAACAAGAGAGTAGAGAGATTTAATCTAACTCACAAACTACAACAATTCAACGTGGGAGAAAGTATACTACTCAAAGCAAATCCAGTGGGAAAACGGAGTGATAATACGGCGAAGAAATTCTTCAGACTTTATAATGGACCGTATACGTTAAGACAGCGAGTAGGACAACACACTTTCATCGTATATGATGAGATACAGAAGAAAGAAATTGGTAAATTCCACGCAACGTCATTTAGGAAGTTCTACACATGAAAACGACGAGGTCAATGAAACCAGACAGATCAGCTGTTTGTTAAAGCCACCCTACTACAAGGTCACGAGCAGTGAGCGTACAAAGAGGGGAGGTAAGACATTTGTATACACTCCAATTAGGGTGAAATGACGAATATTATTCTTTATTATTTGTTACATTTTGTTGAAAATATAATAATAATAAATAAAAAAAATTATATTAAAAAAATTTATTAAATTTTTTTTGTTTCCAAGCAGAGGAATAATGCGACAGTACAAATAAGTGATGTACTGAGCATTGAATACAAAAATTTAAATTTACCTAATAAACTGTAAATAATTAATAATATATTAATTATTAATTAATAATTAATCAGTCAGGGATTGCAAGCTTGGCTCAGACAAAAATATGAACAGGTGTTTCGACCTGAATCGACGTGCACACACACAAATGTAACTGAAAATGTGTACACCAGTATTTTGCTAGTGTGTGTGAACGCAGGTCTATGCAGGCGAGTTTACCACCCCAAGATGAATAATTGCACAATTACTGTTTTTCTGTAATTATTCATAAACTATAATTAAGAATTAAAATCCAAAACCACAATAAAATGTAATAAAATTTACTAAATACTGTGTACGAAAACCACGCGAAAGTGCCACACCGTACGAGTGTAATAGTGAAATAACTGTGTACAAATCGAAAGGGTTAAGTTGCAATGTCCAAAATTACAGTGAACATGTGTTGTAAAAATAGTTATAAGATAAGTATAAGAGTACACTTACAGGACTCTGCAATTCGCAGAAATATAAGAAATAGCGAATTTGACAAAGAGTAGGGGAACTGAATCCAGAGACAGTTTCTGACATGTCGATTTCGTACCACTGCAGGTGTCGACCAAGACATGGGTATAAATAGGACACACAAGCTACAGTGGTTCTTTTTCTTAAATCATCCACGGTGCAGCGGGAGCTTATGCCCGTCCGCACGGCGTATTTATTTTTTTTTTAAATAGTTAAAATTGTCCAGTTACATACAACTATGTAACTATGTTGTAAAGACAATCATTATTAAATAATAACAGCAGTACATAAGAAGAATTACATAAGAAGATCCATTGACGTCAGAAACAGCACGAGGAGAGTTCCAGAGAGTGATACGACGCTGGACAAGAGGAGAGTTCCAGAGAGTGATTCGACGCTGGACAAGAAGAAGTGATACGACGCTGGACAAGAGGAGAGTTCCAGAGAGAGATTCGACGCTGGACAAGAGGAGAAGAGAGACAGCCGACGCTGGAGTGCGAGACGAGGACAACTACAGATGGATCAAAATGATCGAGTATGATTGACGACAATAAGGTGATAAACAACTTATTTTTATCTTAATCGTACAATGAACTCAAAGACAATTAAAGACATTTCTATTTTATTTAAAAGTAAGAGCCAATGTTTATTGTAAAGAAGAATTAAAATCATAGATGTTTTAGAAATACGATTAACGTAACAAGATCTCAAATTAATATGAAATAAAATGAATATAAAGCATTTAAATGAAAACAATTAATATTTGAGATAAAACAGTACTGAGAAACAAAAGATAAATTCAATAACTATTAATATTTTGAGTACATTACAATATATAAAAAGAGATTTAAATATTGATATTTTGAAACACATTAATTGACTGAGTAGTCTGGAAATGAGATTTTCCTTTAATACAATAATTAATAGAATAGAATATTTAGTCAGTAAGGATGTATATAGCATAGGCCTTACGGCATAATAACAAATAATAACGAATGTTTTAAATCGAAGTCAGTGCCATGTGCACAATTTTTAATAATATCAAATAAATTTGAAATACTGTTACAAGTTACATAGAGTTTTTATTGCAGATACACCTGAAACCCAATTTAAATGTTATATTGTTACATAATTTGTCAATCTTGAACGTAAGACCGGTCACGCTAAGTTTGTGTATATGTATATGTGTTTATGTATATGTATTATTGCATATTTGGCTCCCAAAGAACGTGGGGCTATACAAATTAAAGTACATATAAAAATTCACACACATAAATACGTTCATATATTTGACGCTCCAAAATCTTGGGGCTCCGCAAACACAAATAAAAGTGTATTTGTATTTGAAATTAAATGTAACAAAATTAATACATTGCATATATTTGTCACCCTGGACGTGGGGCACGACATGCCTAAATTTATGTACAAAAATTTGTTTCATAAATTGTAGCCCATGAACGTATGGCCCGATCCCCATCATTTAACTATTACAAATTTTTTTATGTAGCTGAATGGTTGCTCTAAATTATAAGAGTGTGTTAAATGAAAAATGTATTAGTAGTAGTGAGGGGAGGGGGGATACTAAAAACACAATGACGTCATCATGTTCCAGTACCCCCCCTACATCCGGGGGGGATTCTAAAACAGCTAGCTCTGACGTCATCGTGACGTCACTGGCCTATGTCAGGTATCTCTGGTGTCATCGTGACGTCACTGGCTACGTTCGCGGTTTGCAGTTCACCGTTCGCGGTTCGCAGTTCACCGTTCGCGTTTCGCAGTTCACCGTTCGCGGTTCGCAGTTCACCGTTCGCTGTTCGCTGTTCGCCGTTCGCCGTTCGCCGTTGACGTCGTCGTTGACGTCGTCATCGTCGCTGGGCGGCGGCCTGGTCGCCGTCCGGCGGCAGCCAGGTCACCGCCAGGGCCGCCGCCTGGACGTAGATTGGTCGGTGTATTTGTGCATGTTGTCGGGGCGGTCTATCATCGGTATGAATAGCCTGAGTGACGTGTATTGCATTGTTGTCAACTTGTGAACTGTATTAAAATTTGAACGCCGTTCGCCGTTCGCCGTCCGGCGGCGGCCTGGTCGTGGCTTGATGCCCGCCAGGAGTGGTCGTCGTCCATGTTGTCGGCGGCGGGTATCGGCTCCCACTGTGATTTTCACATGTGGAGTTATTTTTTTTTTTACAACAGAATGCTGACAGACCATCCTTATAATCATGCAATTATTGTTTAATAAAATTGATTTTTTAAATTAGTTCTATGTAACACGTTCTAGCTTGTATATTGAGTTATGAATATGTATATAAGTTATGTTCAAAGGAATTTTGAAATTAAAAACAATAAAAATGTTAAAGCAATACTGTTTAATTACAAATAATTAAAATACATGTAATTAAAATACAAAATATGTAAACGCACACAGTAGTGAAAATTACAAAATGTAAATATGTGCAATATGACAATTGTATACGAATTACATCTAAGTAAAACTAATTACAAGTGCACTATGACATGACAAATATGTAAAAAAAAATTAAATAAACACACACAGTAGTGTCAATTAAAAAAAAGCAATACTGTTTAATTACAAATAATTAAAATATATGTAATCAAAATATATTACAATTTAAAATACATAATATGTAAACCGCACAGTAGTGAAAATTTCAAAATGTAAACATGTGCAATATGTCAATTGTATACGAAATACAACTAAGTAAAACTAATTACAAGTGCATTATGACATGACAAATTTGTACAAAAAAAAAATGAAATAAACACACACAGTAGTGAAAATTAAAAAAAATACAATTGTATACAATTATATCAAATGAATTATGTGTAAGCACATTATATTATAACATTATGTAAACGCATACACAATTGTGTAGAATTACAATAAAATCAAATGAAATATGTGTAAATCACATTATAATATATAAGTTAAAATATATTATTTATAATTGAATGAAATACAACTAAATACATGTTAATATATATATATATACAATATATGTAATCGTACGCGACAAATGAAGATGACCATTCGGTCCTACTGTACAATTTCTACTATGTAAGCTCTATCCTTTCCTCCACGATAAATTAGTTGCAGCGAACACGGTACTAAATTTTTTAATTTCTCATCTTCGAAAACGCCTGCGTATCTCTTTGGTAGATATACACGATATTTTAGTTTAGGGTCTCTGTAATCTTGGAGAGTGACGAGTACAACTTTCCCGTACTTTGCGTCTATATTCTGCATTTCTTCTATTGGATATTTTACGACGATTATCAATTCCTTTATTTTTTTTATACTCAATTGCGCTAATAGTTGCAAACTTTTCAGTGAATGATACCATTTTAAAATAAAAGAATTTATAATTTCTCGCGCGTCTCTCAACGAATGAACGAATAACGCTCGTGCACAGCGAATAAATAGGGAGGTAGTTGTGGAGGTGGAAAATCCGGAGAGGGGGAACCACTCAACGCACAGTAAGCGTTTATTTTTAACCGTGTGAACAGGATACGAGCTGATTTCTCACGGTTCGATGGGTAGGTGGGGAAGAGGGGAGTCGGTTATTTTTTATACGTCTAGACAGCACTCGTGCTTGTTCGAACATGTCGTCGACGCTAATTTATTTTTAGACAGGTGATGTATTTAACTGTGTGAACAGGATACGACTTGATTTCTCACGGTTCGATGGGTAGGTGGGGAAGAGGGGTGTCGGTTATTTTTATACGACTAGACAGCACATGTGCTTGTTTGAAATGTCGTCGATGCTAATTTATTTTTATACAGATGATGTGATCGATTGAAAGGCGACGACTGTTATTTTTACGTAAGCGCTAAACAATAATGTTATCATTTTTTTTTATTAAAAAATGTAATCAATTTTCACGTATTTTATTTTCTTAATACCCGTAACCTTGGAGGGGAAACGTCTTATTATTATCCCCTCCCCGTTCTTCGGAACGTTTACTTTGTATCTTGTCTCCCCCTCACGGATCAGTGCAACAAATTTTTGTGTCAAAACGTTGTATACAAAACGTTTTACAGGGTACAGTACTACGTGCTTTAAGTCACTACAACGTCTGTACTCGTACGAAGTTAATAGCTCCATGCGTCCGTTCTCGACGCGTACTGTCGAAACACTGAGGTATACGAGATTGTGGGAGAGGTAGTAGTGAGATATCTATTAATTATAAATACTTCCGTCACAGCAGCAGCATAGATTTTTAAACAATTTTTTACTGGTTTATTTCGTGCATTAGTCGAAACGTTCTTGTCCTTTTATTAACAGCTGGTAAGCGCGACTATGTATTTGCTGTGAAATCAGTTCTTCCGGCACTAGACTTTGTAAACGGAGTACACGTTCCCTGTTATTGTGTGCTGCCATGACGGATGCCTAATACATACTAATACGTTCGCACCAACCTGTTGGTCTAGGGCGCACAATGTCGAGCCCTACAAGGTCATTCTGCCCAACCGCCGCCACGCCTCCGCCTATCAACGCACAATTATGTATGAATTGCACAATATACCCATAACCGCAAAGACAACCTGCCTATCGTTTCCGAAACGATTGCCACGTTCATTGAAAGCTGTCAGACCTAGGTACTGCATGCCATAACCGATCGCAACGATATACCCATAACCGCAATATTAACCTGCCTATCGTAAACGAAACCATTGCCACGTTGATTGAAAGCTGTCAGACCAAGGTACTGCACGCCATAACCGATCGTAACGATATACCCATAACCGCAATGTCATCTTGCCTATCGTTAACGAAACCATTGCCAAGTTCATTGAAAGCCGCCAGACTAAGGTACTGCATGCCATAACCGATCGTAACGTTATACCCATAACCACAATGTCAACCTGTCTATCGTTAACGAAACCATTGCCAAGTTCATTGAAAGCTGTCAGACCAAAGTACTGCATGCCATAACCGATCGTAATGATATACACATAACCGCAATGTCAACCTGCCTATCATTAACGAAACCATTGCCAAGTTCATTGAAAGCCACCAGACCAAGGTACTGCATGTCATAACCGATCGTAATGATATACCCATAACCGGAATATCAACCTGCCTATCATTAAAGAAACCATTGCCAAGTTCATTGAAAGCTGTGAGACCAAGGTACTGCATGGCATAACCGATCGTAACGATATAACCATAACCATAATGTCAACCTGCATATCGTTAACGAAACCATTGTCAAGTTCATTGGAAGCCGACAGACCAAGGTACAGCATGCCATAACCGATCGTAACGATATACCCATAACCGCAATGTCAACCTGCCTATCGTTAACGAAACCACTGACAAGTTCATTGAAAGCTGTCAGACCAAGGTACTGCATGCCATAACCGATCGTAACGATATACCCATAACCACAACGTCAACCTGCCTATCGTTAACGAAACTATTGCAAAGTTTATTGAAAGCTGACAGACCAAGGTACTGCATGTCATAACCGATCGTAACGATATACCCATAACCGCAATGTCAAATTGCCTATCGTTAACGAAACCATTGCCAAGTTCATTGAAAGCCGCCAGACCAAGGTACCGCATGCCATAACCGATCGTAACGATATACCCATAACCGCAATATTAACCTGCCTATCGTAAACGAAACCATTGCCACGTTGATTGAAAGCTGTCAGACCAAGGTACTGCACGCCATAACCGATCGTAACGATATACCCATAACCGCAATGTCATCTTGCCTATCGTTAACGAAACCATTGCCAAGTTCATTGAAAGCCGCCAGACTAAGGTACTGCATGCCATAACCGATCGTAACGTTATACCCATAACCACAATGTCAACCTGTCTATCGTTAACGAAACCATTGCCAAGTTCATTGAAAGCTGTTAGACCAAAGTACTGCATGCCATAACCGATCGTAATGATATACACATAACCGCAATGTCAACCTGCCTATCATTAACGAAACCATTGCCAAGTTCATTGAAAGCCACCAGACCAAGGTACTGCATGTCATAACCGATCGTAATGATATACCCATAACCGCAATATCAACCTGCCTATCATTAAAGAAACCATTGCCAAGTTCATTGAAAGCTGTGAGACCAAGGTACTGCATGGCATAACCGATCGTAACGATATAACCATAACCACAATGTCAACCTGCATATCGTTAACGAAACCATTGTCAAGTTCATTGGAAGCCGAAAGACCAAGGTACAGCATGCCATAACCGATCGTAACGATATACCCATAACCGCAATGTCAACCTGCCTATCGTTAACGAAACCACTGACAAGTTCATTGAAAGCTGTCAGACCAAGGTACTGCATGCCATAACCGATCGTAACGATATACCCATAACCACAACGTCAACCTGCCTATCGTTAACGAAACTATTGCAAAGTTTATTGAAAGCTGACAGATCAAGGTACTGCATGTCATAACCGATCGTAACGATATACCCATAACCGCAATGTCAAATTGCCTATCGTTAACGAAACCATTGCCAAGTTCATTGAAAGCCGGCAGACCAAGTTACCGCATGCCATAACCGATCGTAACGATATACCCATAACCGCAATGTCAACCTGACTATCGTTAAAGAAACCACTGCCAAGTTCATTGAAAGCTGTCAGACCAAGGTACTGCATGACATAACCGATCGCAATGATATAAACATAACCGCAATGTCAACCTGTCTATCGTTAACGAAACCACTGCCAAGTTCATTGAAAGCTGTCAGACCAAGGTACTGCACGACATAACAGATCGCAATGATATAAATATAACCGCAATGTCAACCTGCCTATCGTTAACGAAACCATTGCCAAGTTCATTGAAAGCCGTCAGACCAAGGTACTGCATGTCATAACCGATCGTAACGATATACCCATAACCGCAATATCAACCTGCCTATCGTTAACGAAACCATTACCAAGTTCATTGAAAGCTGTGAGACCAAGGTACTGCATGCCATAACCGATCGTAACGATATACCCATAACCGCAATGTCAACCTGCATATCGTTAACGAAACCATTGCCAAGTTCATTGGAAGCCGCCAGACCAAGGTACAGCATGCCATAACCGATCGCAACGATATACCCATAACCGCAATGTCAACCTGCCTATCGTTAACGAAACCACTGCCAAGTTCATTGAAAGATGTCAGAGCAAGGTACTACATGCCATAACAGATCGCAATGATATAAACATAACCGCAATGTCAACCTGCCTATCGTTAACGAAACCATTGCCAAGTTCGTTGAAAGCTGTCAGACCAAGGTACTTCATGTCATAACCGATCGCAACGATATACCCATAACCGCAATGTCAACCTGTCTATCGTTAACGAAACCACTGCCAAGTTCATTGAAAGATGTCAGACCAAGGTACTGCATGCCATAACAGATCGCAATGATATAAACATAACCGCAATGTCAACCTGCCTATCGTTAACGAAACCATTGCCAAGTTCATTGAAAGCCGTCAGACCAAGGCACTGCATGTCATAACCGATCGCAACGATATACCCATAACCGCAATGTCAACCTGTCTATCGTTAACGAAACCACTGCCAAGTTCATTGAAAGATGTCAGACCAAGGTACTGCATGCCATAACCGATCGTAACGATATACCCATAACCGCAATGTCAACCTGCATATCGTTAACGAAACCATTGCCAAGTTCATTGGAAGCCGCCAGACCAAGGTACAGCATGCCATAACCGATCGTAACGATATACCCATAACCGCAATGTCAACTTGCCTATCATTAACGAAACCATTGCCAAGTTCATTGAAAGCTGTCAGACCAAGATACTGCATGCCATAACCGATCGTAACCATATACCCATAACCGCAATGTCAACCTGTCTATCGTTAACGGAACCACTGCCAAGTTCATTGAAAGCTGTCAGACCAAGGTACTGCATGCCATAACAGATCGCAATGATATAAACATAACCGCAATGTCAACCTGCCTATCGTTAACGAAACCATTGCCAAGTTCATTGGAAGCCGCCAGACCAAGATACTACATGGAATAACCGATCGTAATGATATACCCATAACCGCAATGTCAACCTGCATATCGTTAACGAAACCATTGCCATGTTCATTGAAAACTGACAGACGAAGGTACTGCATGCCATAACCGATCGTAACGATATACTATAACCGCAATGTCACATACTAATAAGTTCGCACCAACCTGTTGGTCTAGCGCCCGCTATGTCGAGCCCTACTAGGTCATTCTGTCCAACAGGTTGGAGCGAACGTATTAGTATGTTTTAGACATCCGTCATGGTAGCACACAATAACAGGGAACTCGTACTCCGTGTACAAAGTCTAGCGCCGGAAGAACTGATTTCACGTAATGTAGGTAAATTGTTGGTGTATCAGGTCTGTTTGCATTTCGGTATCGATGTTGAAAACGATACGAAAAATAGATTTTTTTAGAGTACGTATGAAGTGTTGGTAACGTGTCCCGGAGATAATGTACCAAATGCAGTCATTGTGCTTTGTTGTTCACCAACTCGAACGCACTTTCCAGTTTGTTAACGACAACGATGGACAGTCTGTGTCAAAACTACTGATTGATTACTGATGCAGTCCGTTTACGGATCAGTTGTTTGTTGTTATTTCCGAAGTATGCCGAATTACGCTTTCGCGACGCGCGAACCGAATAACACTGGTACGTTGAACATTCTCTGCTTCCTCCACATCCATCTCGGACTAGTGAATTCTATAATGCCCATACGCTAGCGTTCTCTGACCGTCTTCCAGGATATATCGTTTATCATCGTACGGCGATAGTGAGAGTTTGACGATCTTGCGCGTGTACAGTTGGTGGTTTTCACTGCGGATAATCTGCGCCGACGTATATGTTTGACAGTTACTCGATTCCGATGACGAAAGCAAACACCGTTTGTAATCAGCGTGCGTTAAACGGTTTTGTATTGCCACCCGCGGTACCCCTTTTGCTACACGCTTCTCATTTTTATCCCCGTCGTCTTGTAACACTAACAGTGAGTACGATTTTGCGCGCAACCCGACGAATTCTATAATAGGTTTTGCATGCGTCTCGTCCTTAAAAGTACCCAACCGTTTTTTATTTAGCACACTATAACACGGATGCGTCACGGGATATTCTGATGTATCGAAAAGATGAAGGTTTTCCTTAATGTCTGCGTAAACGTCATCAGTCCGTATATCATACAATAAAGAGTCCGTGTCTGTCATACACAATCGAACACGAGATCCATATTTCGCGATTATGTAATCGTAATGAAAACTGTACATCACATATTTACTAATGTCCAACACTGTGAACCCCACGTACAGCGGACGGTTGAGGTATACGGTTCTCTTTTTCATCATCACACCGACCAAGTCTTCGTTGTACACCTTTACGCGCACAAATCTTGGGCTTGCAGTCAGCTTTATCAGATCGCGTTCGTTGGACACCAAACGAAAATCTATCCGTTTTCGAACGTTTTCCAATGACTTTCCGTAAACAGCGTTAATCATCAGTTTAAAAAAATCCTTTTCAAAATCGTTCGCTGCGGCTTTCCGTTTTTCCGTATTGAAAACTATAAACGGCTTCATCCAAGCGCTCTGACGGAACGCCAACACGCGATTAACGGCTTTCAGTTCCATCCCGAGTTTTAGGTAAAGCTGCAACGTTCTGTAATGCACGATATAATTCTCCTTATCTTTCAGACTGGTGATGAGTTTTTCAACTGTACCGGTGGCAGATATTTTAAATTTCTTCAAGTAATTGAACCGTTTGCTGTAAGGCGACAATTCGTGTTCGTTGACTTTCCTGCGTTCCGGTGCCAGTGGATAGTCCGAATGCATATCATGTAAATTACGAGGATAACCAAGATCAACATCAAGAATATATCCGATTTCGTCTTCCACTCCAACTGTAGTCAAATCTAAAGCATCGATTTCTTTGCGTTGCATCCAACGGAATCCGGAATGAGGTAGCGGTTGTTCCATCGCTGTTCCGTACAGATTTGTACAGTCCAAGTAAAGAAGATAATTATTTTCGCGTTCCCGATTGTAGTCCGACACGTAAGGATTGTTGGCCTTGGCGTATCTATTAGATATCATCGCTATTCCGCCACGAACTCCGGTTTCTACGAACAGATGCATGTCGATATCCTTCAACAGTTCGAGTTGAATTCCAGTCATTTTCATCATAGCGTTCCAAGCTAGTCCCGGCGCGGAGTACACGTTACACGGATCTATCCCGTAGTACTGCAGACTTGTGTTGCGAAAATTTTCGAACACGTCAGCCAAAAGCAATACATCAGTTTTCAAATAGAGGTTATGGTAGTCCCCTAACGTTTGTATTCCAAAACTTGTCCAAATGTTTTGCGCATGAGTGTAGTCTTCGTCGGATAAGTATGTCTCGGCTAATTCGTTGTAAAAGTGTTCCTGTGCGGGCAGAGACGTGTCCTCGAACTTACTTTCGTCTGTCACATACGCATACGGGTAGACCCCCTTTCTAAGTAATAAATCGATACTATTTTCATTTCCACTGGTTTGCATGCACTGGTGTAAAATTTTAAAATTTTCTTTCCGCAAATTTTTTACCAGCTTCTCTAACGACGTGTTCATGAACTGCACGGAATCGAGAAACCGCAAGGGGCCGAGTGACACGGACACGTAACGCTCGCTGGTCGTAGCGATACATTTAATGTCTTCACGCTTGAATTTTCCGAAAGCCTGCACCAGATGGTGACAATCGTAGCCTCGCAAGTTGTGAAAGAACACGGGAACGTGTTGCGGTACCTTGTAGTTCAAATTACAAGTGTTATGCGCGGCTCCCAAATACTCGCCCGTCACATGATCATGGTTTCGCACTTTGTCCCCTTCGTGCTCGAGACACTTCTTACATAGATGACATATGGTAGCGTTTTGAAACTCGCGCTCGGCTTCTTCAGTCATGCGAATGGGTTTGTTAAAATCACGTTCGAGCTGACTAATGTCTTCCAACAGAGTTTGAAGAAACGTCTCCACAACGTCTTTACCGCGATACAAAACCGGTTCTTTAACAGTTTTTCCGGTCCAATCAACGATTACATAACAAAAACTACATGACACGTGATGCGCGTTGTCGAGCGAGTGCGATCTATCGTTTTTGTGCTCACAACCATGCACAGGAAGAAGGAAGGATTCAAATCTGCATACACCGTGTAAGGTACTCTGTGGCACTTTGTGTAATCCTTAAAATACATATTACTATATTTTCCACTCGGTAATTTGACTTTTTGCGCTCCGTACGGTGTGCAGAGTACCTCGTGATCCTGCCGGGCGGCGGCGGCAAAAAAAAAATGTGATCTGGCTTTAGCCGCCGCCCGGCCGCCGCCCAGACGTCGTCGATGATAACCTAACCGACTTCACCACAGCTTAACCTCACCGACAACGGTGAAAAAAATACTGGATGAACCTAACAAACCTAACCGATGTCACCGATAAAATTCAGTTTAACCTCACCACATGAAGGAAAACCGAGCAGCGGGATAACCTCATCATCAACTATGACGACGACGACGACGACGAACGACAAAAGTCACCATCCGGACGACGACGGATTTATGTCGACTAATGAGAGTTAATCAATTTTTAATAATTAACAGACATGTGTATATGGTGCACGATAACTTTTCGTGGACACTGGAACTCGAGTCGAAGCGTTCGGACGGCGGCGGGTGTCCACTTTTATTAACGGTTTGGCTTACGTTCTTTCCGTTAACGTTACGACAATGTACTAGAGAACGCGGACCGAAGAAATAACGCTGTTTATAGTCAAATACATTTACATGTTGGATATACACAGTCTGCAGCCGGTGAAAGGATATCCACACACCGATCACAACGCTCGACGTTCGCACGCTAACGAAAATAAACGCAGCGATACACACCTACACAGGTCGTACTCTTCTGATGTATAACGATATGTATTATGGGGAGATAGACGAATGTTCTTTCATAATCAAGAAACAAGGATACGTTAAAGATCATATCGTTGGCCTAAGCGTACCTTTATTATGTAAGTTATCTCTTTTTTCAGTCATCTGCGCATACGCATTAGAATTATTTGCGCATGCGCATAACGGCTTTTTAGTACAGTTGCGCGCGCATCGACGCTCGCACTATATAACCTGTGAACTTCGCAACAGCGTCTCAGTTACAAGTCGTTCATGTTGCTGAACACTGGTGCGCTACAAATTGTGTGTTACAAATTGTTATTCTAATTTACTTTGTGTGATATAAAGTGTTAAAGTGATCGTAAAATCATGACAGTATACGCCACTCGTACCATTGCTCTCAATGGGAGTGTAAAAACAATAAAGTACGATGATTTTCAAGACGGAGTAGACACGGTATCCGTGTTATTGAAGAGAATGGTGGAGGTTATTCCAGAAGACGTTCTCGCGGAATCACGCGATATGGGGGAAAGTTACAAGTGGTACTTGGTCGTGCGCGTCTTGTTCAAAAAATTAATAGCAGAACGTGAGCTGGAGCAGACGGGAGTGTTTCGTTCGCGTACGCAGCTCGTTTTACCTTCGGACGCGGAATACGTGTACGAACAATATAGGGAGTGTATCGAAAAAGTGCTGGATTCGGTATCAAAGTTTACTCGTGAAGGTAGCGGATGGGTCGTAAACGGTATCGTAGCCGTTGAAGTACATTTGGTAAAGTATCGTCCTTTGGCAGGATCAAGTTTCGTACCCACTCCGAAAAAATTATTACTTAAGAAAGCATTAGTAAACGTGCAGAATCTATTGGATGAGAAATGCTTCCTCTGGTCCGTTCTAGCCGGTTTACATCCGATCGCTTCTAACCCGCACCGTTTGGATCATTACAGACAGTATGAAAACGAGCTGAATATGGAAGGGATAGTTTATCCGGTACCGGTGAATCAAATTAACAAATTTGAAAAATTAAATGTGAATATTTCTGTGAACGTGTTCGGTTACGAAAGAGAAATTAATGAGTTCGATTACAGAAAAGACGAAGTGTACCCCATACGGATAACCAAGAACAAAGGTAGAACGCACGTGAATCTTCTACTGCTAGTCAGCAATGAAGGTGTTAAACATTATTGTCTTATTAGAAACATGTCACGCTTGTTGTATACTTTAACTAAAAGTAAGACCACTTCGTTCTACTGCAACTATTGCTTACAACGTTTCCGAGATAATACAGATCCTAAAAATTCACAAAAACGACTTGAGGATCACGAGGTACTCTGCACACCGTACGGAGCGCAAAAAGTCAAATTACCGAGTGGAAAATATAGTAATATGTATTTTAAGGATTACACAAAGTGCCACAGAGTACCTTACACGGTGTATGCAGATTTTGAATCCTTCCTTCTTCCCGTGCATGGTTGTGAGCACAAAAACGATAGATCGCACTCGCTCGACAACGCGCATCACGTGTCATGTAGTTTTTGTTATGTAATCGTTGATTGGACCGGAAAAACTGTTAAAGAACCGGTTTTGTATCGCGGTAAAGACGTTGTGGAGACGTTTCTTCAAACTCTGTTGGAAGACATTAGTCAGCTCGAACGTGATTTTAACAAACCCATTCGCATGACTGAAGAAGCCGAGCGCGAGTTTCAAAACGCTACCATATGTCATCTATGTAAGAAGTGTCTCGAGCACGAAGGGGACAAAGTGCGAAACCATGATCATGTGACGGGCGAGTATTTGGGAGCCGCGCATAACACTTGTAATTTGAACTACAAGGTACCGCAACACGTTCCCGTGTTCTTTCACAACTTGCGAGGCTACGATTGTCACCATCTGGTGCAGGCTTTCGGAAAATTCAAGCGTGAAGACATTAAATGTATCGCTACGACCAGCGAGCGTTACGTGTCCGTGTCACTCGGCCCCTTGCGGTTTCTCGATTCCGTGCAGTTCATGAACACGTCGTTAGAGAAGCTGGTAAAAAATTTGCGGAAAGAAAATTTTAAAATTTTACACCAGTGCATGCAAACCAGTGGAAATGAAAATAGTATCGATTTATTACTTAGAAAGGGGGTCTACCCGTATGCGTATGTGACAGACGAAAGTAAGTTCGAGGACACGTCTCTGCCCGCACAGGAACACTTTTACAACGAATTAGCCGAGACATACTTATCCGACGAAGACTACACTCATGCGCAAAACATTTGGACAAGTTTTGGAATACAAACGTTAGGGGACTACCATAACCTCTATTTGAAAACTGATGTATTGCTTTTGGCTGACGTGTTCGAAAATTTTCGCAACACAAGTCTGCAGTACTACGGGATAGATCCGTGTAACGTGTACTCCGCGCCGGGACTAGCTTGGAACGCTATGATGAAAATGACTGGAATTCAACTCGAACTGTTGAAGGATATCGACATGCATCTGTTCGTAGAAACCGGAGTTCGTGGCGGAATAGCGATGATATCTAATAGATACGCCAAGGCCAACAATCCTTACGTGTCGGACTACAATCGGGAACGCGAAAATAATTATCTTCTTTACTTGGACTGTACAAATCTGTACGGAACAGCGATGGAACAACCGCTACCTCATTCCGGATTCCGTTGGATGCAACGCAAAGAAATCGATGCTTTAGATTTGACTACAGTTGGAGTGGAAGACGAAATCGGATATATTCTTGATGTTGATCTTGGTTATCCTCGTAATTTACATGATATGCATTCGGACTATCCACTGGCACCGGAACGCAGGAAAGTCAACGAACACGAATTGTCGCCTTACAGCAAACGGTTCAATTACTTGAAGAAATTTAAAATATCTGCCACCGGTACAGTTGAAAAACTCATCACCAGTCTGAAAGATAAGGAGAATTATATCGTGCATTACAGAACGTTGCAGCTTTACCTAAAACTCGGGATGGAACTGAAAGCCGTTAATCGCGTGTTGGCGTTCCGTCAGAGCGCTTGGATGAAGCCGTTTATAGTTTTCAATACGGAAAAACGGAAAGCCGCAGCGAACGATTTTGAAAAGGATTTTTTTAAACTGATGATTAGCGCTGTTTACGGAAAGTCATTGGAAAACGTTCGAAAACGGATAGATTTTCGTTTGGTGTCCAACGAACGCGATCTGATAAAGCTGACTGCAAGCCCAAGATTTGTGCGCGTAAAGGTGTACAACGAAGACTTGGTCGGTGTGATGATGAAAAAGAGAACCGTATACCTCAACCGTCCGCTGTACGTGGGGTTCACAGTGTTGGACATTAGTAAATATGTGATGTACAGTTTTCATTACGATTACATAATCGCGAAATATGGATCTCGTGTTCGATTGTGTATGACAGACACCGACTCTTTATTGTATGATATACGGACTGATGACGTTTACGCAGACATTAAGGAAAACCTTCATCTTTTCGATACATCAGAATATCCCGTGACGCATCCGTGTTATAGTGTGCTAAATAAAAAACGGTTGGGTACTTTTAAGGACGAGACGCATGCAAAACCTATTATAGAATTCGTCGGGTTGCGCGCAAAATCGTACTCACTGTTAGTGTTACAAGACGACGGGGATAAAAATGAGAAGCGTGTAGCAAAAGGGGTACCGCGGGTGGCAATACAAAACCGTTTAACGCACGCTGATTACAAACGGTGTTTGCTTTCGTCATCGGAATCGAGTAACTGTCAAACATATACGTCGGCACAGATTATCCGCAGTGAAAACCACCAACTGTACACGCGCAAGATCGTCAAACTCTCGCTATCGCCGTACGATGATAAACGATATATCCTGGAAGACGGTCAGAGAACGCTAGCGTATGGGCATTATAGAATTCACGAGTCCGAGATGGATGTGGAGGAAGCAGAGAATGTTCAACGTACCAGTGTTATTCGGCGCGTCGCGAAAGCGTAATTCGGCATACTTCGGAAATAACAACAAACAACTGATCCGTAAACGGACTGCATCAGTAATCAATCAGTAGTTTTGACACAGACTGTCCATCGTTGTCGTTAACAAACTGGAAAGTGCGTTCGAGTTGGTGAATGCAAACAGACCTGATACACCAACAATTTACCTACATTACGTGAAATCAGTTCTTCCGGCGCTAGACTTTGTACACGGAGTACGAGTTCCCTGTTATTGTGTGCTACCATGACGGATGTCTAATACATACTAATACGTTCGCTCCAACCTGTTGGACAGAATGACCTAGTAGGGCTCGACATAGCGGGCGCTAGACCAACAGGTTGGTGCGAACTTATTAGTATGTGACATTGCGGTTATAGTATATCGTTACGATCGGTTATGGCATGCAGTACCTTCGTCTGTCAGTTTTCAATGAACATGGCAATGGTTTCGTTAACGATATGCAGGTTGACATTGCGGTTATGGGTATATCATTACGATCGGTTATTCCATGTAGTATCTTGGTCTGGCGGCTTCCAATGAACTTGGCAATGGTTTCGTTAACGATAGGCAGGTTGACATTGCGGTTATGTTTATATCATTGCGATCTGTTATGGCATGCAGTACCTTGGTCTGACAGCTTTCAATGAACTTGGCAGTGGTTTCGTTAACGATAGGCAGGTTGACATTGCGGTTATGGGTATATCGTTGCGATCGGTTATGGCATGCTGTACCTTGGTCTGGCGGCTTCCAATGAACTTGGCAATGGTTTCGTTAACGATATGCAGGTTGACATTGCGGTTATGGGTATATCGTTACGATCGGTTATGGCATGCAGTACCTTGGTCTCACAGCTTTCAATGAACTTGGTAATGGTTTCGTTAACGATAGGCAGGTTGATATTGCGGTTATGGGTATATCGTTACGATCGGTTATGACATGCAGTACCTTGGTCTGACGGCTTTCAATGAACTTGGCAATGGTTTCGTTAACGATAGGCAGGTTGACATTGCGGTTATATTTATATCATTGCGATCTGTTATGTCGTGCAGTACCTTGGTCTGACAGCTTTCAATGAACTTGGCAGTGGTTTCGTTAACGATAGACAGGTTGACATTGCGGTTATGTTTATATCATTGCGATCGGTTATGTCATGCAGTACCTTGGTCTGACAGCTTTCAATGAACTTGGCAGTGGTTTCTTTAACGATAGTCAGGTTGACATTGCGGTTATGGGTATATCGTTACGATCGGTTATGGCATGCGGTAACTTGGTCTGGCGGCTTTCAATGAACTTGGCAATGGTTTCGTTAACGATAGGCAATTTGACATTGCGGTTATGGGTATATCGTTACGATCGGTTATGACATGCAGTACCTTGGTCTGTCAGCTTTCAATAAACTTTGCAATAGTTTCGTTAACGATAGGCAGGTTGACGTTGTGGTTATGGGTATATCGTTACGATCGGTTATGGCATGGAGTACCTTGGTCTGACAGCTTTCAATGAACTTGTCAGTGGTTTCGTTAACGATAGGCAGGTTGACATTGCGGTTATGGGTATATCGTTACGATCGGTTATGGCATGCTGTACCTTGGTCTGTCGGCTTCCAATGAACTTGACAATGGTTTCGTTAACGATATGCAGGTTGACATTGTGGTTATGGTTATATCGTTACGATCGGTTATGCCATGCAGTACCTTGGTCTCACAGCTTTCAATGAACTTGGCAATGGTTTCTTTAATGATAGGCAGGTTGATATTCCGGTTATGGGTATATCATTACGATCGGTTATGACATGCAGTACCTTGGTCTGGTGGCTTTCAATGAACTTGGCAATGGTTTCGTTAATGATAGGCAGGTTGACATTGCGGTTATGTGTATATCATTACGATCGGTTATGGCATGCAGTACTTTGGTCTGACAGCTTTCAATGAACTTGGCAATGGTTTCGTTAACGATAGACAGGTTGACATTGTGGTTATGGGTATAACGTTACGATCGGTTATGGCATGCAGTACCTTAGTCTGGCGGCTTTCAATGAACTTGGCAATGGTTTCGTTAACGATAGGCAAGATGACATTGCGGTTATGGGTATATCGTTACGATCGGTTATGGCGTGCAGTACCTTGGTCTGACAGCTTTCAATCAACGTGGCAATGGTTTCGTTTACGATAGGCAGGTTAATATTGCGGTTATGGGTATATCGTTACGATCGGTTATGGCATGCAGTACCTAGGTCTGACAGCTTTCAATGAACGTGGCAATCGTTTCGGAAACGATAGGCAGGTTGTCATTGCGGTTATGGGTATATTGTGCAATGCATACATAATTGTGCGTTGATAGGCGGAGGCGTGGCGGCGGTTGGGCAGAATGACCTTGTAGGGCTCGACATTGTGCGCCCTAGACCAACAGGTTGGTGCGAACGTATTAGTATGTATTAGGCATCCGTCATGGCAGCACACAATAACAGGGAACGTGTACTCCGTTTACAAAGTCTAGTGCCGGAAGAACTGATTTCACAGCAAATACATAGTCGCGCTTACCAGCTGTTAATAAAAGGACAAGAACGTTTCGACTAATGCACGAAATAAACCAGTAAAAAATTGTTTAAAAATCTATGCTGCTGCTGTGACGGAAGTATTTATAATTAATAGATATCTCACTACTACCTCTCCCACAATCTCGTATACCTCAGTGTTTCGACAGTACGCGTCGAGAACGGACGCATGGAGCTATTAACTTCGTACGAGTACAGACGTTGTAGTGACTTAAAGCACGTAGTACTGTACCCTGTAAAACGTTTTGTATACAACGTTTTGACACAAAAATTTGTTGCACTGATCCGTGAGGGGGAGACAAGATACAAAGTAAACGTTCCGAAGAACGGGGAGGGGATAATAATAAGACGTTTCCCCTCCAAGGTTACGGGTATTAAGAAAATAAAATACGTGAAAATTGATTACATTTTTTAATAAAAAAAAATGATAACATTATTGTTTAGCGCTTACGTAAAAATAACAGTCGTCGCCTTTCAATCGATCACATCATCTGTATAAAAATAAATTAGCATCGACGACATTTCAAACAAGCACATGTGCTGTCTAGTCGTATAAAAATAACCGACACCCCTCTTCCCCACCTACCCATCGAACCGTGAGAAATCAAGTCGTATCCTGTTCACACAGTTAAATACATCACCTGTCTAAAAATAAATTAGCGTCGACGACATGTTCGAACAAGCACGAGTGCTGTCTAGACGTATAAAAAATAACCGACTCCCCTCTTCCCCACCTACTCATCGAACCGTGAGAAATCAGCTCGTATCCTGTTCACACGGTTAAAAATAAACGCTTACTGTGCGTTGAGTGGTTCCCCCTCTCCGGATTTTCCACCTCCACAACTACCTCCCTATTTATTCGCTGTGCACGAGCGTTATTCGTTCATTCGTTGAGAGACGCGCGAGAAATTATAAATTCTTTTATTTTAAAATGGTATCATTCACTGAAAAGTTTGCAACTATTAGCGCAATTGAGTATAAAAAAATAAAGGAATTGATAATCGTCGTAAAATATCCAATAGAAGAAATGCAGAATATAGACGCAAAGTACGGGAAAGTTGTACTCGTCACTCTCCAAGATTACAGAGACCCTAAACTAAAATATCGTGTATATCTACCAAAGAGATACGCAGGCGTTTTCGAAGATGAGAAATTAAAAAATTTAGTACCGTGTTCGCTGCAACTAATTTATCGTGGAGAAAAGGATAGAGCTTACATAGTAGAAATTGTACAGTAGGACCGAATGGTCATCTTCATTTGTCGCGTACGATTACATATATTGTATATATATATATATTAACATGTATTTAGTTGTATTTCATTCAATTATAAATAATATATTTTAACTTATATATTATAATGTGATTTACACATATTTCATTTGATTTTATTGTAATTCTACACAATTGTGTATGCGTTTACATAATGTTATAATATAATGTGCTTACACATAATTCATTTGATATAATTGTATACAATTGTATTTTTTTTAATTTTCACTACTGTGTGTGTTTATTTCATTTTTTTTTGTACAAATTTGTCATGTCATAATGCACTTGTAATTAGTTTTACTTAGTTGTATTTCGTATACAATTGACATATTGCACATGTTTACATTTTGAAATTTTCACTACTGTGCGGTTTACATATTATGTATTTTAAATTGTAATATATTTTGATTACATATATTTTAATTATTTGTAATTAAACAGTATTGCTTTTTTTTAATTGACACTACTGTGTGTGTTTATTTAATTTTTTTTTACATATTTGTCATGTCATAGTGCACTTGTAATTAGTTTTACTTAGATGTAATTCGTATACAATTGTCATATTGCACATATTTACATTTTGTAATTTTCACTACTGTGTGCGTTTACATATTTTGTATTTTAATTACATGTATTTTAATTATTTGTAATTAAACAGTATTGCTTTAACATTTTTATTGTTTTTAATTTCAAAATTCCTTTGAACATAACTTATATACATATTCATAACTCAATATACAAGCTAGAACGTGTTACATAGAACTAATTTAAAAAATCAATTTTATTAAACAATAATTGCATGATTATAAGGATGGTCTGTCAGCATTCTGTTGTAAAAAAAAAAAATAACTCCACATGTGATAATCACAGTGGGAGCCGATACCCGCCGCCGACAACATGGACGACGACCACTCCTGGCGGGCATCAAGCCACGACCAGGCCGCCGCCGGACGGCGAACGGCGAACGGCGTTCAAATTTTAATACAGTTCACAAGTTGACAACAATGCAATACACGTCACTCAGGCTATTCATACCGATGATAGACCGCCCCGACAACATGCACAAATACACCGACCAATCTACGTCCAGGCGGCGGCCCTGGCGGTGACCTGGCTGCCGCCGGACGGCGACCAGGCCGCCGCCCAGCGACGATGACGACGTCAACGACGACGTCAACGGCGAACGGCGAACGGCGAACAGCGAACAGCGAACGGTGAACTGCGAACCGCGAACGGTGAACTGCGAAACGCGAACGGTGAACTGCGAACCGCGAACGGTGAACTGCAAACCGCGAACGTAGCCAGTGACGTCACGATGACACCAGAGATACCTGACATAGGCCAGTGACGTCACGATGACGTCAGAGCTAGCTGTTTTAGAATCCCCCCCGGATGTAGGGGGGGTACTGGAACATGATGACGTCATTGTGTTTCAGTATCCCCCCTCCCTCACTACTTGTATTATATGTAATAATTACTTATATTAAACAGTAATTGAATGTAATGTTAATTGTTGTGTAATCACACAGCTGGCGCCCACGAATAATATTAATTGTCTATGTAACAGGTGTTACTGTAATGAGTATTAATAATAACTATTAATAAAAAATAAAGAAATAAATAAATAAGTAGGGAACGGTTATCAATAATAATTGTTAAAGAATTACTACTAAATAAATATTTTAATAATAATTCACCATGGCAATATCAGGAAGTTTAAGGATGGGGGAAGCACTTCAAGCTATGATGCAAGCCGTATTTGGTGAAGTAGAGAACAAACAACCAGAAAAAGTAAAAGAAAATAATATTAGAACGCAGATAGAAGAGTTAACAGAATTTTTTACAAAACAGACCGAAAAATTAAGAGAAGAAAGGAAAGCAAAAGAGGAATTAGTAGAAAGAATTGACGATTCTAATACGCACATTGCGGCAGTAGAATATAAACAAACCATAAGAATTAAAAATAAGAGAG
Source organism: Magicicada septendecula (assembly GCA_034769895.1). NCBI lineage: Eukaryota > Metazoa > Arthropoda > Insecta > Hemiptera > Cicadidae > Magicicada > Magicicada septendecula. The sequence continues at coordinate 486,832,055 of CM068369.1, read as the reverse complement.
AAAATACGTGTGTAATTACTAACGATAATTATAAAAAAGTAATTAACATTAAGGAGGAGAAGCAAATAAAGGTTAACAAAACATACCTTATTAATGGCGATATCCCTATTGTGAGACACACACACACTAGTAAGTCACATAAGATGACACACTTAAGGCACCACACTTACGGAGATAAATATCACTGTAGGCCTAACAATAAACGTAGTAAATTATCTATACGAAACACTACCCAAAATTGTGGTAAGTATGATGTTAGATATACGCACGATAATTATAGTAACAATTATTATAACTGTAATTATAAAAAACTACAGAGGTTATCATAAACGACGGATGAAAAAACAGTCGACAGTTGTTTATATGGGCTTCAAGCAGACTGAATATACGCAATGCATTAGTGACGAGAGAATTATGGAACGTGCGGAGAGAAGAGAGAGAAGTTATTCATCACAGCTAAGAAACAAATTCTTGCCGTACGAACAGGTGACTTCTACGATAAAAACAAACAACGCAGTGATACAATGGAAGGCGGACGTTGTTTACACGAGGGTGAGAACAATGGTAAGCACGGCGACTACGCTACAAAGGAACAATATACGTCCGGTAGACGACGGACAATGCAATTGTTATAACGAGGGGTGTAAGATCAAACGACACACTGAACTCAGAACTCAATCCCCGAATGGAATAAATAATTATTTTTAAATGAGAAAAATAATATTACTATTAATTATTAATAATAATATAAGAGAGTATAATTAAGGAATATTATTTATTAAGGATATGATAGCAAATAAAAAAAGAAATGTTAGTGGAAAGAAATATGGAATATTATTTTAAAGGATTAATTAAGAAATGTATTATTGATGGTAAAGAATGCTATTGTAGAGAAATATTTAAGAAAGTAATGGTAAAAGATGTTATTGTTGATATTAATATGAAGAAAGTGTTAGGAATGGAAATAATTGCCATAATTGTTAGAACGGCTGATCAAGCGAACACTTAATGCAGATACAAGGACACAGAAGAAAGCAAGAGTGAAAAGTCAAAAGGGCAGAGACTACTTAGGATTAAGGACTTCAAGAAAAATATCGTTGTTTTCCAAGACAGTTCCTTTGTAACCGATCATGCGACACACTACAAAGCTAAAAGAGTATTCTGTTACGGGAAGTGTATTTCAGGAAAGTATTAGCGATCAGAAAGGTAATGTTAAAAAATGTAATAAAACATAATGAACGTTAATGTATTGTATAATTAATGTGTTAGATAAAGTAATGTCATGTTAAGAAAAGAGTTAAGGAAGATTAGAAGGGAAGGTAAGAATGTATGAGTAAGATAATGTAAAATTAAGGACCGAATTTACACACATACGTAGGAATGCAGAGTATACAGAAGGAGAACAAAGGAGAGCTAATTGCAGTGGATTTTCTGGAACCACTACCGCGATCAAGTCGAGGTGTGAAGCACATATTGGTATGTATCGATGTGTTTTCCAAGGCAGTCCGACTGTACCCAATTATGCGACCCACAACCAAAGTTGTTCTAAAGATACTACTGCAGAAATATATTCCGTTATATGGAAAAATGAAGAAGGTACTCAGTGATCAAGGTGTACAATTCCAAAGTGAAAAATGGGAGAGGACGTTAAGGGAAAATGGAATACAACCTGTACTCAGATCCATAAGACATCCTCAAGGAAACCTTGCTGACAGAGTTAACAAAGAATTAGGTAAATATTTACGAATATATTGCCATGATCAACACAATAAATGGGCAGAATATTTACCATTTCTTGAAAAAGCCATTAACGAAAATTATAGTGAAGCAACAGGATACACTCCCATGGAATTAGAAGAAGATAAGAAGCCAAGCAGATTTTGGACTAAGTATATAAACAAACCTAATAACCAAAATGTACCTGTACCAATAAGTGTGAAAATTGAATACGCAAAGGAACGGATAATAGAAAGAGGTAACAAGAGAGTAGAGAGATTTAATCTAACTCACAAACTACAACAATTCAACGTGGGAGAAAGTATACTACTCAAAGCAAATCCAGTGGGAAAACGGAGTGATAATACGGCGAAGAAATTCTTCAGACTTTATAATGGACCGTATACGTTAAGACAGCGAGTAGGACAACACACTTTCATCGTATATGATGAGATACAGAAGAAAGAAATTGGTAAATTCCACGCAACGTCATTTAGGAAGTTCTACACATGAAAACGACGAGGTCAATGAAACCAGACAGATCAGCTGTTTGTTAAAGCCACCCTACTACAAGGTCACGAGCAGAGAGCGTACAAAGAGGGGAGGTAAGACATTTGTATACACTCCAATTAGGGTGAAATGACGAATATTATTATTTATTGTTTGTTACATTTTGTTGAAAATATAATAATAATAAATAAAAAAAATTATAATAAATAAATTTAATAAATTTTTTTGTTTCCAAGCAGAGGAATAATGCGACAGTACAAATAAGTGATGTACTGAGCATTGAATACAAAAATTAAATTTACCTAATAAACTGTAAATAATTAATAATATATTAGAAATAAGCATGTCAGGGATTGCAAGCTTGGCTCAGACAAAAATATGAACAGGTGTTTCGACCTGAATCGACGTGCACACACACACAAATGTAACTGAAAATGTGTACACCAGTATTTTGCTAGTGTGTGTGAACGCAGGTCTATGCAGGCGAGTTTACCACCCCAAGATGAATAATTGCACAATTACTGTTTTTCTGTAATTATTCATAAACTATAATTAAGAATTAAAATCCAAAACCACAATAAAATGTAATAAAATTTACTAAATACTGTGTACGAAAACCACGCGAAAGTGCCACACCGTACGAGTGTAATAGTGAAATAACTGTGTACAAATCGAAAGGGTTAAGTTGCAATGTGCAAAATTACAGTGAACATGTGTTGTAAAAATAGTTATAAGATAAGTATAAGAGTACACTTACAGGACTCTGCAATTCGCAGAAATATAAGAAATAGCGAATTTGACAAAGAGTAGGGGAACTGAATCCAGAGACAGTTTCTGACATGTCGATTTCGTACCACTGCAGGTGTCGACCAAGACATGGGTATAAATAGGACACACAAGCTACAGTGGTTCTTTTTCTTAAATCATCCACGGTGCAGCGGGAGCTTATGCCCGTCCGCACGGCGTATTTATTTTTTTTTTAAATAGTTAAAATTGTCCAGTTACATACAACTATGTAACTATGTTGTAAAGACAATCATTATTAAATAATAACAGCAGTACATAAGAAGAATTACATAAGAAGATCCATTGACGTCAGAAACAGCACGAGGAGAGTTCCAGAGAGTGATACGACGCTGGACAAGAGGAGAGTTCCAGAGAGTGATTCGACGCTGGACAAGAAGAAGTGATACGACGCTGGACAAGAGGAGAGTTCCAGAGAGAGATTCGACGCTGGACAAGAGGAGGTGATTCGACGCTGGACAAGAGGAGAAGAGAGACAGCCGACGCTGGAGTGCGAGACGAGGACAACTACAGATGGATCAAAATGATCGAGTATGATTGACGACAATAAGGTGATAAACAACTTATTTTTATCTTAATAGTACAATGAACTCAAAGACAATTAAAGACATTTCTATTTTATTTAAAAGTAAGAGCCAATGTTTATTGTAAAGAAGAATTAAAATCATAGATGTTTTAGAAATACGATTAACGTAACAAGATCTCAAATTAATATGAAATAAAATGAATATAAAGCATTTAAATGAAAACAATTAATATTTGAGATAAAACAGTACTGAGAAACAAAAGATAAATTCAATAACTATTAATATTTTGAGTACATTACAATATATAAAAAGAGATTTAAATATTGATATTTTGAAACACATTAATTGACTGAGTAGTCTGGAAATGAGATTTTCCTTTAATACAATAATTAATAGAATAGAATATTTAGTCAGTAAGGATGTATAAAGCATAGGCCTTACGGCATAATAACAAATAATAACGAATGTTTTAAATCGAAGTCAGTGCCATGTGCACAATTTTTAATAATATCAAATAAATTTGAAATACTGTTACAAGTTACATAGAGTTTTTATTGCAGATACACCTGAAACCCAATTTAAATGTTATATTGTTACATAATTTGTCAATCTTGAACGTAAGACCGGTCACGCTAAGTTTGTGTATATGTATATGTGTTTATGTATATGTATTATTGCATATTTGGCTCCCAAAGAACGTGGGGCTATACAAATTAAAGTACATATAAAAATTCACACACATAAATACGTTCATATATTTGACGCTCCAAAATCTTGGGGCTCCGCAAACACAAATAAAAGTGTATTTGTATTTGAAATTAAATGTAACAAAATTAATACATTGCATATATTTGTCACCCTGGACGTGGGGCACGACATGCCTAAATTTATGTACAAAAATTTGTTTCATAAATTGTAGCCCATGAACGTATGGCCCGATCCCCATCATTTAACTATTACAAATTTTTTTATGTAGCTGAATGGTTGCTCTAAATTATAAGAGTGTGTTAAATGAAAAATGTATTATATGTAATAATTACTTATATTAAACAGTAATTGAATGTAATGTTAATTGTTGTGTAATCACACAGCTGGCGCCCACGAATAATATTAATTGTCTATGTAACAGGTGTTACTGTAATGAGTATTAATAATAACTATTAATAAAAAATAATGAAATAAATAAATAAGTAGGGAACGGTTATCAATAATAATTGTTAAAGAATTACTACTAAATAAATATTTTAATAATAATTCACCATGGCAATATCAGGAAGTTTAAGGATGGGGGAAGCACTTCAAGCTATGATGCAAGCCGTATTTGGTGAAGTAGAGAACAAACAACCAGAAAAAGTAAAAGAAAATAATATTAGAACGCAGATAGAAGAGTTAACAGAATTTTTTACAAAACAGACCGAAAAATTAAGAGAAGAAAGGAAAGCAAAAGAGGAATTAGTAGAAAGAATTGACGATTCTAATACGCACATTGCGGCAGTAGAATATAAACAAACCATAAGAATTAAAAATAAGAGAGAAAATACGTGTGTAATTACTAACGATAATTATAAAAAAGTAATTAACATTAAGGAGGAGAAGCAAATAAAGGTTAACAAAACATACCTTATTAATGGCGATATCCCTATTGTGAGACACACACACACTAGTAAGTCACATAAGATGACACACTTAAGGCACCACACTTACGGAGATAAATATCACTGTAGGCCTAAGAATAAACGTAGTAAATTATCTATACTAAACACTACCCAAAATTGTGGTAAGTATGATGTTAGATATACGCACGATAATTATAGTAACAATTATTATAACTGTAATTATAAAAAACTACAGAGGTTATCATAAACGACGGATGAAAAAACAGTCGATAGTTGTTTATATGGGCTTCAAGCAGACTGAATATACGCAATGCATTAGTGACGAGAGAATTATGGAACGTGCGGAGAGAAGAGAGAGAAGTTATTCATCACAGCTAAGAAACAAATTCTTGCCGTACGAACAGGTGACATCTACGATAAAAACAAACATCGCAGTGATACAATGGAAGGCGGACGTTGTTTACACGAGGGTGAGAACAATAGTAAGCACGGCGACTACGCTACAAAGGAACAATATACGTCCGGTAGACGACGGACAATGCAATTGTTATAACGAGGGGTGTAAGATCAAACGACACACTGAACTCAGAACTCAATCCCTGAATGGAATAAATAATTATTTTTAAATGAGAAAAATAATATTACTATTAATTATTAATAATAATATAAGAGAGTATAATTAAGGAATATTATTTATTAAGGATATGATAAAAAAATAAATGTTAGTGGAAAGAAATATGGAATATTATTTTAAAGGATTAATTAAGAAATGTATTATTGATGGTAAAGAATGCTATTGTAGATAAATATTTAAGAAAGTAATGGTAAAATATGTTATTGTTGATATTAATATGAAGAAAGTGTTA